>VYWZ01000830.1:0-23163 GCA_008711595.1 Fusarium xyrophilum | reverse complement strand
AAGCTATAGTAATTATATAATAGGTTTAATTTAACTAATTAGAGAGAGATATGCTGTTTTTAGCTTAATAGCAAGAGTTTAAGGTATCTACTGATGCAGGTATGTCGCCTTGTTTGATCGCGCTAGGTACGGCCAATTACTGCGTGTCGGTTATGGACGACCAAACGAACAGACTCAAACAGACACAAGGAGAGGAATTGCATGGGAAGGACAAGAGACAACTCAATTTCAAAGGAGGGGGATGCCAGATTAATGAGCAGAGTAACTCCTCAAGGTCAGATAACGCAAGTCAACTTGTTTAGCAACTAACGCACTCCGTATCTAAGGTAGGCATCTAAGGTATGGATGATGTGGTAAGGCTACATACTATAGGATATTGTACCTACCTATACGAGTAAGGTAAGGTAAAGTTAAAGGTTAAACGACAGCTCAAACTTAAGAATGAGGCAGAAGCAGAAAATACTCAAAAAAGCCACAAGCAAAAAGCCAACTGATTTGGAATGGCAGGGCTTCGCTGAGGCACACCTCACCCAAATCAAACCTACCTTGGCGCCTAACCATAGGGCACCTGTGTCCTGGTTCTTGGGGCCAACAGCGCCAGGATCATATTTCACAGTGGAGATCTCCAGCTCCACTAACTTACCTTACGCTCTCCCAGGGCCACTTCTAGGGGGGTGCAGCACTGAAAAAAAGACAGGTTGTGAACTGTCTTGGATTGGATTGGGCGCCAAAAAAGCTCGTGAAGTGGTGCTAGGCAGCTTCTGAAGGCAGAGAGGCATGCATTCTAAAACTGCCCTTACGGAATCGATACCGAAAGTGCGGCAGATAAACCCAAAACCTTGGTCTAGACTCTAAGAGTTAGCACACCGGCCGTGCCGAGGCGAAATGTCCACTCTGAAATAGTGAGGACTGACTGCCTGGTGAGGTCACAGATAGGTAGCTTCTGATCATCACGATCTGGAAGCTCCAGTTCAAGAAGAAGTGTGATCCGGTAAAAAACACCAATATGGACTTCTTGTTTTCCTTACATCTTGGGGGTTTGTATTCATCCACTCATCCCTGAGTGTGATGCAAGAAGAAGCGGACCCCACCCCGCGACGCGGGTAAGAAATCATACTCATCCAATGTCAAGATAGGATATTTACCGAAGGGGTAATGATCCTGGTGCAAGATATTCGACGTATCGTAATTGAAGGAGGCTTCTATGCGCAGCACAGCAGGGTGTTTGGGAAAAGGGTACCAATGTAGTAGAGATGTTCATCGAGAGACAACTAACTACCTTACCTCCTAGACAGACAGAACTAATCAAAGCAAGCAATTGAAAAGTGTTGACAGAAAAGTGCGGCTTCGGAGAATTAACCATGCCACCACAAACAAATCTGGAAGGCACTTGGTTTCAAATAAGTCGAAGCGTCAATCACTGGACCTCTTGTCGTCTCTTTTCTCCATGCATATACGACTTACACATAGTTATTACCAACCGCCCCGGGCCTCGCTACCTTGCCCAAGGTTTGCGAATGGAGCTCCTCCACTACAACAAAACGACGCCTGGAAACTCAGCCCTAAACCTCAAACATTGTCACTAGGCGAACTTCACCATGTCAAAAGTCCAAGATCCTGCAAACCCCAATGTTCCTTGCCCAAACGAAATCATGCCACTGGAAACTCGCCGGAGCCTCCGACCACAAGTCTGGTCCTGATCTGTGCTTTCTGAGCCTGAGGCTGGGGGATCATCGTAATGAGCTCTCGACTCCAGACATACATACGACATCCGTCAACAGGGAACAATACGCAGGAAACAACAGCCGGATGCAGTAATGCTCAACTGATCCCTGTCCCTGTCATCAAACCTAGTACCCAGCCGATCATCTGTTGGCGGTACTTTGGAAATCTCCCGTTCAAACAGCCATTATCAAATTTCATGTCCTGATTCTGACTGTCCAAGCACAAGCCAATACAAACGGCCGCCTCATCACTTCTTATTTCATTGGACGTACCGTACCAAAATCGGCTTCTTTCCGGGGCTCGTGGAATGATAACCCTGTCGCTATGCCTGCCGTGCCCAGTGGCTTTTCTGCTGAGTCGTTTCTTACAGAGTGTTTTTATGTTTTTAATGTCTTTGCGTTCAGACCCTCAAACGCCACAATCAACTCCCATCCGAAACATCTTGTTGGTGCATGTTGGTCTCTCTTTTTAGCTGCAGAGCCGTAAAACAACTCTAGAGGGGGAATCAAGCTAGTTCTTTATGACAGCCGTTTTGCCAACTGACTGCCTCTGTACCTTTTTCGAACAAGTTTGCCTGGGCATACGCAGTCTATTCACGCCGGTAATGTCGCCGCGATAAGATGAGCAGTCGGAGTTATTGCCGCTGTTTGGCTGTCACTTATCCCAACATCTTGTCCTGTCCTGTCTACTAGTTATCATCTGCCTGCCTGCTACTCTGTACATTGGTCAGCTTTACGCTAGTTATCCCATCTTCTGCACCTTTTCGGATATACAGGCGAGCATTCGCTATTCACCCACGCTTGGCGGGGAGCGTGGCTGAATATCCTTGAGCCTCGCTCACTGGCCGCCCGCCTCAGTCCACTCTAGCTTAAGCCGGTCGACCCGTCCCGTTCATCAGGGATATTAATGACATATGCTTCCTACATATGGATCTAATCACGTTGTCCCGCATGTTTGTAGCGGCTTGTGGGGGGTTTTTGGTCGGTGATGTTATTACTCCCGAATATGTTTGTTTACTAAGACGAATGCTGACTCGGTACCATGGATGGCAGCAAAGTCACATCTTACTTTTGTGTGTGTATAGGGTCTGATTCTGAATATCCCCTTTCAGCAAGATGCACCGAGGCAAAGTAAAGTTGTTCTGGGCCTACTTCCCTTTTCGATCTGTGACTGATGGATGACCCCATACTCTCTCCTTCTCCATCCCCTCCTCCTCCACTTTCCACTTTCCGCTTACACGGATTGAAACATGAACCTAGGAAACCATCAACTCATCCATACCTGCCTTAACTACCGATTGTTACCTACCCTTCCCACTCTGAATACCTACCTGACCTCTAGTTCGCTCTCTCAAGACCCTGTAATCGAAGTCTCGTCTGTTGCCCCTTTTTTTTTATCTTGTTTTTCATCGTATCTCGGTACCCTCTCTCTAAGCTTCTCCGTCTTCATCACAAACATCGACATATGTATGTACGTACATACATACCCACGTATCATCGTCAACCGTCGTCACCAACCGCTTATCGAATCAAGCAGGGATTACAGGCAAATGCCTGTCTGCTTGTGCTGTAGTTCCCTGCTTGCTTGATCGAAAAAAGAGAACGTGGCAGGCCTTGTCGCTTGTCTCTTCGCCTCGCTACCAAATTTTCCAGATGCATGGCGACTCCATAGTGGATCGCAAGTCTCAGCCGCCCAGACATGGTATTCCGCCTGATTAACATCTCTAATTATCCGGTATTGGATTTTCTGAGATCCTCTTTGATAGCTACCTTACGGATACATAGAGCTCTTTTGGCAGATATCCTCACCCTGCTCAACTGACTACGACTGCCCATGATCTTAGTGTACCTGCTACAATCGTTGAATCTGCTGACTTCAACTCCATGCGACCCTCGCGCGGATCACCAGCTTACCCGGCACAGTTTACTCTCCCCGGTGACGACACCAAATCCGCTATCCATCCACAAGCAGCCTGTCGCCGGCTTAATCTGGCTGTGCCGGCATCTCAACCGCCCCCATTTCCACTAAGGCATGTCGAGAAACCCCCTGGTCACCCTTGAACCACTGCGAGCTGCAAGTGTTCTGCAGTGTGCGACACTTTTGGAAAGCCACCCGTCCGGAACCCCTGCTCCCACAAGCCAAGATCGGTGACCGTTGAAATTCAAGAATGCCCGCTTCAACGGGCGTTCAACCCTCATTTTAACGCATCGGTTCTGAAACTGAAACCAGGAGGACCGCATAACTTATACAACATCTTTGCGTCTGCTGAGAGAGAGTTTGCTCCTTCAACCACCTCAATATTCGGCCAAATGGAACAGAGGACCGCCTCGCCTGGGTTTCATCCCCTTGTCAGTGACCATAAAGAGTAAGAAGAAGCAATTGATTGGTTGTTGCCCTTTCTGACTTGAACCCAACGGATACGCGTTCCCACACCCGTTCAGAGTGCAATTGGATCTTCTTGCATGTCAAAATCTGACATACGTGGTTTTTCATCTCGACTTGAGCGTATCGAACGGCCCAGTCCCCATCTGCCGGGGTACCGGCCTCACATTTCCCCCATCTGCAAGTGCCTCAATTGTCTCTGATCTCCAAGCGGAGTCTCTGCCGTACACGATCACCATCCCGCTGTCTTGAACACTCTTGATCTTGAGTGACGTTGCTAACTCCATAGTGGTAATCCCTGAGCTTCAGTTTGCATGTGTTGAGGGCTGGACCCAAGATTCTGTGTGCCTCACTCAACTTAGCTTTGGGAGGCTGTCTCACAGTGCTCATGCGCTGAGCTGGATGTGTCATCTCTTGATTCCGGAACTCTAATTGAGTTGTAAGGCTGTTGTTTCCTATTTTTGAACATTTTCCCTCAGCTCTGCATGGCTCAATGGGTTCGTGCTTCGCAATCGTGAAGTCTGGACTTCGTATCAGGTGATGGCGCTTTTCAGCAGACCGCCAAGGGAACCTATCATCATAATCCACAAATTCCAGAACTTATGTGCTGGGTAATCAAATTACCGTGGTCCCTGTCGGTCTGGTGTGAACACCTCCACCATCTGGCCATTGGCGCATCGGCGTAGAAGTTCCCAGTGCAAAGCTCGGAGTTGATAACACCACATCTACATTGCTTCGCAGGTTACTTTGTCCTAGAACTTCATCCATGAAGCCAGTTGATACTGAATCGACGACTTCGGAGCGAATTTCAGGACAAGGAAAGTTTGCCGGCCATCGCTTTTTAATACTCTGACCCAGATGCCCGGTTTCTGAGGCTCCGAAGTAAGAGCCTTCTTAATCTATGCTCAAGACTACCGATCCCACGCTGTTGGGTTTTTCGCAATTAGGGGCATCTTAACCATGCTGTGTGCCGAGCCTCGGATAAAAAACCCAACAAAACCTTGCACGATCAAAAGAATCATGCCAAGAAATCTGAGAATGACACCACAATTCTGATCCCGCAGCTATGTCCCTCATGTGAAGAGCCTATTAACCCGATAAGGCCAGCTGCAACGCGACTACTTCACAACTGGTTACGTGAAAGCGTGCAGAACGAGGTTACAGGAAGATACTTTCACATGCCAACTCGTGTCTTCATTCAAGAGCAGCAACAGTCCGTGACTAGCCTGCCTCTATTTTAATGTGAATATCCTATTTCGATAATGCAAGATAACTCTAGATGTCACACCAAGTCGTGACAATACTCATCATACTCTCTCAACAGCTCGCCATCATGAAACGTACAAGGGGTGATCAGACAAGCCCCATTGCAAAGTCCCGAACTCTGGACGCCCTATCACATAAGACATACGATATGCTCTTATCTTGGTATTCTCGGGCTTACTTCTCCGGTCTATGAGATCATAACTTCGCCAGCACCAGTTGCAAGTGTCTCTGAACCCTCATCTTCAGGAGATTTGGGCTGCTCGGTTATGCCTCTGGACGACGCAATCTTCATCTCCAACACATCGCTATCACTACCTTGTCGTTCAAGGTCCTCAAATGTAAAGGCATCAGACAAGTTGACTGCCAGGAACGTCTTTGGTAGTTTGACCCTGCACGGGCGTTAGTTGATATTCACACGGCAATGGTGGTCATCGGATGAAAAGACTTACTGGTTGAACTTGGCTCGGAGTGTCTTGATGACCTGCAACCAGTCCGCGTGGGGTGTCAAACTTCGTCTGGGAGCACATCCGATGCAATGTCGACTGTCGAGTTGAACATGCAAGGGATCGAAGACGTGGCAGCCAGGACTGATGGTGATACGAATGCTGTACGTAAACGTGGGCGCGTCGTGAGGTGACGTTCCATCGCCTGATTTCATCTCTGCCTCGTAGAGCTCAAAGCAGATCTGAGAAAGGTAATCGAGTTCAGGGATAGTGCTGCGCTTAATCTTGGTCTCTACACCTCCCTCGATGATACAGTTTAGCAATGTATAGATATGTGACTCCTTGGTGAAGTAGAAGAATGACTTGGCATCATCCGACGCCTGCATCTCCTCGAGGTCCTGCACAATCTCTTTAAGGAGAGGCAACGATGTGAGCAGACCAATCTCGAGTTTCTCACTGTCTGAGATGCCATATTCCTGAGGGCAAATAAAGTCAAAAAGAACCTTGGCAAGACGGTAGAGCTCCTGCAGAGGTTCGTTGTGAGCATCTGCTGTGGATGCAGTCTGCTTCGTGCCCTTGTACAGGCGGAAGTATTGCTCAGGTGGTGCCTCTTCGTTGAAGTGCCGCAGATTGTTAAGGAACGATCGTCTTCTAAACAGTTTCTTGACTGAGGCTGATCTGCTTCCCGCATCCACCTTGTCTGAACCCTCAGGCGAGGGATGATGGCTCTTGTCGCTCTTGTCATCGGAAGTCTTGCCATCCTCAGACTCTTTCGACTTTCCATCCTTGGCACCGTAAGAACCTCCAGGTACACTGCTGGCACCAGCAGCTGTGTATTCATCCAGCATGTGGTTTGGTGGCGTGTATACCCATTCGAGGAACTGACGGTTGTGCAGTGCATCGAACTTCATGGTGTCATAGAGCTCCGAAATCTTGCTTGGGTCAACCTTTTCGCCATCGCAGAACTCCTGGAAGAGTTTCTCCCAGCGCTCTCGGAAGAGCTCAGCATCTTCGCCACAGCACCATCTTGACTGAATCTGGTTGAGAGTGTTTGCCTGAGAAAGTGACGAGGCAATTGATGAGCTTGAGTTTTCCCCTGGCAGTTTCTCCGTACTAGGATTTGAGATAGCATTAAGGGATGTAACAGCGCCACTCTGTAGCTTTTTGTAGTTATGATCCATCACACGTCGGTGAAAGTTCATCAGCTGTACAACTCTTGTTTGTACTTCAGAAGGTTCAGGCATGTTTTCCGGCCAGGTGAACTGTGCAGGACGCTCGTTGCCCTTGCGCAGTAGCCCCTTGAGCTTCTTCTTGACCTTGTCCATCTCGTCTTTGGCAGCATTTGAATCATCCAAAAGATCCTTGCGAATGGTGATGAAGTCCTCAGGAATATCCTTTTTGCCCAAGAACGATGCTGCCCAAATTTGAGCACTGGTAGTCACACGTCTCTCAGAACTGCTGAAAACGTGAACTTCGTCCAGAATATCCCTGTTCAGAAGCATGAGGTCGTTGCGCATATTCTCGCCGAGTTCCTGAGACTGATATCGGGCCGAATGTGTTGGCTCACCTCCCCATTTGACAATGAGTTGCAGTTTGTCGAGAACCAGACGCTCCTCTGCGGCGGTGAATTTGGACATCGTCACTCCGGAAAGCGAATCTTGTCGTTTTGGACCCTGGTGGGACTTATCCTCCTTCGACGAGTCGACTGCTTCCTCCTTGATATCTTTCTTCTCCTCAGTCATGGCGACCAGCTCCTCACTGATAGCAGGCTCTTCGGTCTTCTTCTTTCGGAACATAGGCTTGATCTGAATCTTGGTACCAGGCCAGCTGCCCTTCTTGACGAGAACATTTCGAAGAGACCGGAGCTTAGCGCGGTCCTCTATTCCCTGTTCGTAGGCCAAATCCACAGCTTGCACGACACTTCCAAGTGCAGCTTCTCCAATCAGCAGGACTTCTTCCTGGTGGCCCTTCAAAAGTGCAACGAAAGGCTCCGAATGAAACGTAAACTTGTACTTTTGCTTGGGAGTGCGATCTGCGTGTCGAATCACGGAAACCATACCCTTCAGCTTCCAGGAGTGAGTTGGCAGGGGAGGCTCGGGGACAATAGATGCTTGTTCTGACGGAGGGTCCGCAATAGCACTCTGCTGGGTTGGAGGGGCGGATGAAATACCCGGCAGGGTCACATCGACAGGAGTGGGTGGGATCGCTGGAGTTGCCAACGTGCTGTGCGTCTTCGAAGGCAGTCCGCTATCTGGAGGTACAAGAGGAGTGACTGTGCCGCTGGGTGCACGACGGGAAGAGTCGTCAGGTTGCGAGTCGGTGGTACCTGCAATGGAATTGATGCTCGTCCTGACCACATTAGTACCGGGCTGGGTTTTCTCACGATCCTTGAGCGCATTGGATGCTCGTGTGAAGAGGTCTGTATCTGATGGCGCAGGCGAAGGCATAGGGGAAGTGACACCACCCTTTCTCACTTTCTCCTTGATAAAAAGGTCCTTCAGGATGTTGGAACAATGATCGTAGTAATCGTCATTATCCTTGACAAAGCTCCAACCATTGACATCAATGACATAGCTCTTGCCTGATGCTCGCAGCATGTCAAACCCACAGACTCTTTGGCCGAAAGCTGTAGATATCCTGCTGGCCATCTCTTTCTCCTCGGCACCAAGGGCTGTGACATAACGCAACTCTTTGCCATGGGTGTTTCTTCGTACTACGCCATCCACGACAGGACTCTTTCGGGTCTCTGCGTGGCAATAGTTTGGACCAACAGTGTAGGCTTTGACATCTTCGGCGTTGTCGACTTGCATAAAGCTTTCATAGATGTAACTGCTTCCAGGTTCTGTGATGGCTCTAGGGACATTGAGATCTTTGATGTAGTCGGAACTCTTGTTTCCGATCTTTCGGAAGAGCTTTCGAGCACCGCCGCCTTCTTCCGTAGGGAAATATATGATGATGTTGTGATCTTCGCCACTTGTTGGTTTCTCAACAAAGGGCTTTCGGAGTGTTTGGCCATCCACACTGATAGTATTGCCGTCTTCGATCAGCTCTACTTTTTGGGGAGGCGGTGTCTGCGAAGGGTCAATAGGATCCAGAGAAGCTCCAGAGACGTCCTTGATATGCTTCACCATCTCTGGCGTAAGATATCGAGGGCCGCCATCACGAGTAACTTCGACACGCTTTGGTGTCCTGACCTCGATCTTGTCGAGCAAGTGGAGGCACAGGCGTCGGTCCCATAGAATCTGCTGCATAGGAACATCATTCACGCAGAAGGGCTTCCGCGTCTTGACATAGGCAATGGCCTTGTCGAGTGGAAAACCGTCGGAATAGAAGGAAATCAGGTAGTCACTGTCTGGTGTTAGTTATCACTTTGGGTAATTCGGCACGTGCCCCTTGCAGCACTACAGATGCACCCCACTATGCTACTTCAGCTCACCGAGAAGATCTACTCACCAAATAGGCCAATTCTCAACCTCTGCACGCAAGACGGATTAGTTTAGCTCTGAAATATACAACTCTTGCATTTGGAAACTCACCTTCATCGAGGATAACCTTATCACCAAAGACCACCACATCGAATTCACGATTGGCGATGAGTCGGTTCAGAATGTTCCTGCTGGGCTTGCTTCGAGCCTTGACATCTAGAGCGCACACACCAATGACACCAAATCGTGATGGTTTCACTGCAGCAAGTTAGACCCTGGATTCGTGAAACGTGTCTTGGATTTCCGAAGGCAAGGTAAATCAAACACACCCTCTTCTCTCTCTCGATGGTGGGGGCCCCGATCGCTACTCGGGCTGTGGCTGCTAGTTGCTGTGCTTCCGCTAAAGCGTCTCTTGGCTCGGCTGCGAGATCTATCGGGCCCTTGCCGTAAGCCAGACGTACTGCTCTGCATGTTGTCGTGTCGAATAGCTCGTTTTGTAAAGTCAAGTGGCTGCGAGTGAAGATCGCGAGGCGTTAGATGATGCTGATTAGGGTGTCCCACGACTGATTGACCGGGCTGGTTGCTAGAAGTGGTGACAGTGACGTTGGAGACTTCTGCTTCGGACTGGCCCGCTGCTGTGCTCTTGCCAGTCGAAAGTAATCCAGGTACAGATCTTGGTGGAGTGCCTAGCTCTGAACCATGGGCTGATGATGAACCACTGAGTACACCACGGGCGGATGCGAGGGAGTAGATGGAAGTACCGGAGAGTCTCCTAGACTGATAGTCCGAGGAACAAGACAATCGGTGGTTCGCGGCGTTGGAAGCTTCTGACGATACGGTGTGGGAATTCTCGTTGGCAGACGGTAAGCGAGTTCGCAGTTGGTGGGGTTCTTCTCCAGGGCCTGTAAGTTGGGAATCGGCCAGCGTCTGATCTTCAGAAGCGGTATCTGAGGTCATGGACTCGCGGCGAGTGCGTGCCAGAGGTCGGGGGTTCCTGATTGGCAAGGACGAGACGGCGGTCGTCGAGCTTGGAGCTGCCGTGAAACTGGCCCGGCGAGCGGTAGCGTATGCGTCTAGAGTGACGGGCTCGGCGCCGCGACTCTTCCTTGTGATAGCGGCAGCAGAAGAATTGGCGAGTAGCGAGGCGGATGCTGAAGAAGAGAAAGCACGGGATTGGCGAGGGGGATTGGGCTGGATATTATGCTGTTCAACAGAAACGTAACCAAAAGTGAGCGACGAAGAAGGTGGATGAGAGTGTGGATGAAAGCGGCGAGGCGAGGAAGAAAAGTCGGCGGCGGAAGGTTCACCGGAGGCGGAGACGGAGGAGCTAACCGATGGCTCTTGATCTTGTTCTGGCTCTGGCTCTTGTCGTGCCTGTGCTTTGGTTTTGGCTTTGGCTGGGCTGTCATCGGTATCGGCCAGACTAGCAGCATTCAAATCCGGATCCAGTGGGTTATTCTCGTTCATGGTGCCCAGTATTAACGGTCCGCTACCTCCACGGCCGGGATATAGATAGAGTGAGCCAAGGTCGTATCGTATAGAAGGGTAAGGTAAGGTAAGGTAAGGTAAGGTAAGGGTAAGGTAATGTGAGGTATGATACAGTACGGCAACGTCAAGGTACGGTACAGTATCTTTGTGTGTGTGTGTGTGTGTGTGTGTGTGTGTGTGTGTGTGTGTTGCCCGTTCTTGTACACGCCCAAGTGTCTTGCGTGAGAGATTGTAACCGGGTACACCAATTGCGGGTTGTCAATTGATTCGTGCCGTTATCTTCAGAAATCCAATAATATCAAATTCCCAAGAGCTCGCAATCGGGTGTCAGAAAGGTCTGACGTCGATGAAAAGGGCCCGTTTGTTGACTACCGAGCCTAAACTTATTAGAGGACAGACAGAATAAGACAGACGCTTTTGCGGTGTCTTGATGAGTGTCTCGTCTCGTTTGGTCACTGCTTTTGGACAAGATGAAACATTCAACTGCAACCGAGATAAATATGAAGAGGACAATAGATTCTAGGCAAGAAATGAATGTCGATGCGAGAAGTTGATGGTTTACAGAGTATTCTGGCCTTGAAATGAGTTGGGCCTTCAGCTCGTTTGGTGCTAAACAAGGCGACAATGTGATTGCTGTGCCGTGATCCCGTCAGGTATCAATAAATACAGGCAGTGTAGTGTTGGGATCTTCACGCTGCTGAAAGTTGTCAGCCCTCGATTGTTTCTTCCTTATTCCCTCCCTTCTTAGAAAAAGGTGCAGGGCGGTAGCCGTTGCAAGGACCAACATCTTCATGAGACGGATGCAGTAATTAGTTAGGCAACGTGTTTCGGTTGCTGCTGGGTGAATGGAACAAGGGCCTGTATAAGAGGCTGGAGGATTAGAGGTGCGGGCAGGCCCTTTTCTTACTTGCAAGTGACTCTGCACATAAGTATTACTGCTCCTGAATACATGGACATATCTCTGATACTTGAATTATCGTCATTTCACTGAATGACGGGCGCTTGAAGTCACCAGATTGCTACAGTCTGAATGCTTCTGATGGCGGGGCTACTGTAGCAACGGGTCATCTGGGGAGATAAGTGGAGATCCATCCATCTATCGACAGTACCTCGGCCGTATAATTCAAGTTTACCTCAACCTACATCCGGAAGCATATTCTCAACAGGTGGTTTGTTTGACACAGCATCAAGATACCACAAACGAACCCGTTAAAGTGACTGCGTTCATGCACATGATATCTGCAAGAAAGGGCCCCACGCCCACGTCCACGCCCACGTCCACGCCCACGCCCACGCCTAGTGAGACATGCTCCGCCGTCATCGTCCCGGGAACTCGGCAATCAAAACTTCTTCTGGAAGGGGCATGCTCCAATTGAGCCATGTTATTGGACCGCCGCATCGTGAGAAAGGATGCCCACGAGATCCCAACATGGGGGTATACGGCTCCTTAGTGGCTTGAGGCATGAGACAAGCTTAGCTGTTTGAGCCATGTAACCCAGAGAACCGATGACAGCTTGGGAAAGCGGTCTTGGTACTGCAGATGCGTTATGACTTGCAGGAGATCGGACCCATGGATCTGGTGTACCACGATGAGGCTATTCCTATATCCCAGTAAAGCTCTGATCATGACTACAATCCAATCTTCTGTCATTATATCATAATCTAAAGTTCATGGTCTAGCATTTTTCAGCTACAAAATTGAGTCCCATGTTCTGTAGAGTGAGGCTATAGAACTTGTTCTAATCTGTTGCTTGAACTTAATTCACCAGTTTTCATCTCAAGTTGATGCAGCTCATACCAATGTGACCGAGTTGTATGCCTCCAATTGTGTTCTCCTCATCTCATGCTGTGGGCTTTTGAGTGTCAAGATCGTCGAGACTTGTCGACCTCTACTTCGTAAGCTTCAGCTAATAGTTAGCTCCCAGCAAGGATCCCTAGCATCAACCCTACAAAGACTATATCACCCAGCATTGACCAACCGTTCAATGCACCATGAATGTGCTCTGGAAATAAAAGCCACATGATTTCCAATTTACTCGGATTATACATTGCATAACCGTTTCCTTTTGATAGCCACGATCATAGAGAAGTCTGACCACACAGCCAAATGCGCCGCTCAACTTAAAAATACATCGCTGAAACACAAGCCATGAACGAAACAAGCTTGATCAAGTATACAATGCGTAGAATTTCAAAGTCTATGCCATTTTGTAGACCAAAAAAAACCAACCCAGAAAACAACCATTTCCGAGGGAGCCTCTCCCTAAATGTATGTATGCCGTACACATACATGTGCCAACGGGTATGCCAAAAGACCAGTTCCCACAAAGCAATTGCAAACCCGCAAACCCAGATGCCCAATAATGAAACCAATAGTAGTGATAATAAAACAGGATCATTTATCCTCGTCGGCGTTGTACCCCCAGAGGCGTCTTCGCTCTAGAGCCCACCAGTGGGCAACTTTGTCGGCCTCCTTGACCCAGGTCGCAGCGTCGTCGCCGTACTGCCGCTTCACTGCCTTGACCATTGACTTGATCGACCATTTGTCTAGAGCGTCTAGCTCTAGCGGGTCTTTGCCGAGATCTGTGAATGTGTATTCGAGGTCTTTCTTTAGAGGGACTGCGAGGCGCCAGGGTGCGTCGGCTGAGGTTACTGTGAGCATACCACCGCCTGGGTTGATAAGTCCAAAGTTCCAAGCGCGACGGCCATCTTGTGTCTTTTGATATGGGCGAATTAGGGATTGACCTTCGTAGTCGTGGGCGAGGTCGAATGCAATTTCGGAATCTTTTTCGTTGAGAGATCCCGAGTTGACGAGGAGGTCGAGAATGGTGGGAAGGATAGAGATGGATGTCACGTTGGCCTCGTATTGCACCCGAGGAATGCTGGGATGTCGGAAAGAAATCGGAACCCGAAAGTTGCTGATGTGACGGTTTTCGTAGGTACCTGTCTTTGAGAAATCTTCCTTGAATGCTTGGCCGTGGTCACCAACAAAAACAACGAGGGTTTCATCAGCGATTCCGGTATCCTCAAACATCTGCATAAGCTCACCGAGCCATGCGTCGGTGAAACGGATTGTGTTGAGATACTTGTCAAGATCTTGATGATTACCACCCTCTTTACCCATGTACTTCTCCGTCTCGAACCACTTTGGCACTCCCCAAGGATGATGAGTAGTGCTGGTAAAGTGCGACATAAAGAGTCGCTTATCTTCGGCGAGGCCGTCGGAAATAAACTTTCTGATGTGCTCCCTCAAATCGGTTTCTGGGTATCCAAAGTAGTTGATCTCCTCCATCTCAGGATTGTCCTTGGCCTCCTCGTCTAATCTGGGCTTGGTGACCTTGAAATCGAAACCGATCTTCTCGTCAAACTTGTCCTGTCTGTCATAGTGGTCTGTGACGGCTTGGAAGAAAGCGGGCTTCCACTGATACTCATGAAACTTGGCTTGCGCAGTACCGCCGAATCCCCACCAATCTCGCTCCTTTTGTGGCTTGTTCTCTGGCTTGTCCTCTCGCTTTGTCGTGTTGCCCTTGACCTTGTTGAACAGTTCGAGAATCTGCGGAATGCAGGGCTGATAGCTCTCGAGTTCGGATTCTTCAAACATGTTGACGGCCATGGGCCAAGCACCACAATGTGCGGCAGCAAGACTCTTGGTTGAGACGCTGCTGCTGGTAAGACCTCCAACGACATTGACACCACCAAAGCCGGGCTTCGTCTGGTCGTTCCATACGGGCTTCGCGGGCGGATCGTAAGCACTTCCGTTTGCGCTTCGGTAGTTGCCTGGCTTTCCGGTGATCTTCTCGAAGTTCTGAGTCATGCGTGACACCCGGCCGTTGACTTCATCTCTGGAATTCTCGTCGTTCGACTCCATGATGAATTGATGGATACTGCTGCCCTGCTGGAGGGGGAAGAGTTCTTCGCGCATACTCTCCATGAGAATAAGAGCAATGTGTCTAATCTTGACCGAGTTATTCGAGAGCGCCTCTTGGATAGGAGCCAGAATCTCTTGATCGAGGTTAGTAATTCGCATGGGGTCGTTGACAGGGTTGTAGAAGCCCCGATCTTGCCAAGTATCGGGGCACGTATTGCTAGGACCATCCTTCTTGTCATGCTCGTCCTTGTATCGATCAGGATCCCACTTGAGAAACCCGCTGGGGATGGGGTTAGGAAGCCAAGCAGGAGGGTTTTCTCTGTATTTCTTCACCAAGTCGTTGTTCCCTCTGCTGGGGGCCCATCCCTTGAAGTTGCCCTTGGGATCTTGCCATCTTGACTTCTCGATGAGCTGTCGCAAGGGAAATTCGTTTTGAGAAGCACAGAGTCCAAGCTTCGGTCTTACAGAGTCGGACAATCGTAGAGGCAAACTGCTTGCGATGTGGTTATAAGGTTGGTCAGGGCGCGCGATCCATGTGATGCCGATGAATAGCAAGACGACAGTGTTGATGATCCAGGAGGGAATGAATGCACAGCAGCGTCGCTTTTGTGTAAGCTCTTCCTCCTTCTCATCTGCATCGCGGCTCGAATTAGGTGATGTATGGCCACTGTTTGTGACGGTGCTCTCGCTGTTGACACGCTGGAGGAAAGGCTCGGCGTTCTCAGGATCCTGCTGATGTTGGGGCTGTGGACGGATCTTGCCTCGCAAATACCGAGAGACTAAAGATGTTAACCAATTAAGCATTTTGATAGAGTTTAGCGACAAACCTGAAGCGATTCGCTTGCCAATTCCAGACACGGTGTCACCAAAGACCCTGTACAGGTAGTTCTGAGGTAACCATGCGACGATGAGGATGATCAAACCAGAAACAATAACACTGCTACTCTCGCTGATCAAAACATTGAGACCCTGGTCATTAGCAAAATCGCCAGCGTCGCTCCATTCAACTTCGCCGCCTGTCCTATAGTGAAAGCCAAGCTCGGATGCCGCAGCAACGAACGTTATCAAACTATACAGCCACTGTTAGCCATAACGAGGCTCAACGGGAAAGGTAAAATCGAGGGCATATACGTTAGAAAGCATCCAAGAACACAACCAATCAGTGAGAGAATTGTTCGCTCTCGACGCAGCAATGACCGGGCGAAGAGAACTAGGAAGAAGTCTTGTAAAAAGAAGGTCGGTAGATAGACGACAAAGTCGATGACGGCGATGGAGTGGATGTGGATGAAGAGATGTAGCAGCTTCGTAAATAGTAACGATACGAAAAAGACAGCAAAAAGATAGGAGACTAAAGAAGGCATATTGGGCCTACTTCACATCATCGGGTTCAACGAGATGCGGAAGAGGATGTTACGGAAGAAGAAGGGAAGGGTTGGATCGATCTGAGGTGGAGGGGAGGAAGGATTAAGGTCAGGTCTGGGCAAAAACCAAGCGGATACAAGGGCTTTGGTCAGATACAAACGAGGAGACTAACAAGAATGCTGCAGCAGGAGCTGAAAAGCCAAGCCCCAGACAGACAGACAGACAGACAGACAGACAGACAGTTTGGGGTGAGTGAGCGAGAGTATAAGTGATTGGAGGTGAAACAGAGTGACACGCAACCCGCTCCAGGGATATTCAGGGATAGGCAGTGAGAAAGTATATGGGAACCTGCGCCAGCTGCTGCTTGCACAGTGAATGAAGGAGTGTCGGAGACGATGAAACCTCGAAAATGCAAAATTGCCCAGGGTTGGTATGTGGTCGCGTGTTACAGCGTGGAGGGCACCTAGACTCAGTTACACCGACCGTACGGATACCGTACCCGTACCCCTACCCGTACCTTTTTTGAGGCGGTTGTTTTAAGCTAATAAGGTGAATTTTAGTATCAGTAGCGTGTCCGCCGTGTTGTCCAGACTCTGATCGGATTACATCACGGCGGCGGCTTGGTTTAAGCTCGCAGACCTTGCCACGGACGGGGGTTCTTTGTCACATTCTAATTTAAGCATGCCTGACGCTTCACGAACCCTGCAGGTTGGTTTCACGGTAGCGTGTAGCTTGCGCCGCTCTCACCTCTTCAACTGCGCCACCGCTGGAACAAAAAGAGAGGACTCTGGAACAAGGAGTTGCTCTGCTCTGCTCTGCTCTGCTCTGCTTTGTGTCGTGATCGTCCTGCCTCTCGTGGCTTAGAAACTCTGATCCGCTTTTAGCATCAATGGATGATGGAACGGGTCTTGTTCTTCCTTTATTACTTCCCTTTCAAACTCGGTAGTTCTTTGTGAGCATCCATTCCATTTGCTGCACCGTAACAACTGGGACTGGGACCTTAGTGGACCTTTTCTACCTGGACATGTCCTGATGCGCTGGGATGACCGGTTGGTTACTGCGCAAATACGAGGGGCTCAGTTAGTGCAGTAGATAGACGATCCCGAAACCCATTTTCCCCGTCTCGTTCGTTTATTCAGCTCAGAATATCGTCATCTTGTTGTTGGTCGGTACCTGATGTTTTCCCTGCTCGCGTGCTGCCGCCTTTGGTTGGAATTTGGATACGGGTGTTATATCCAGGCGCCAACATCGTGGTGACGTTTTACATTGAAATGGAGGTGGAACAGTTTGTATCAGATCACCCCTACAGAGTACACTTGGAGCGTTTCTCGGCTGTTGGAGGCGCTCCAGAATTACAGAGTCTTACATAGTGCCCTGTCCGTTCTCTCTTACTGTGTCATGTCTGGCATCGACAAGGATTGTTCTAAAGAGTGGAATTATGTATAGTGGACGTACTCTGTACAGCAGATCTCTCTCAGGTACTCCGTAGAGTGCGAGTGTGAGACGAAGCTGTTGTTTACTATGTTTAGAAGAGAGCAGCGAGACAAGCTCACCCTAGTCAAACAGGGATCGTGATACAGAGTACGGCACCTCCAATCAAACGAACAAACAACGACAAGCTTTTTCTTTCAGTCCAGATGCGCATGCATGATTGTTTCCTCGTCAACTCAACTCAACTCAACCAACTAACGCATGCACTCAGCTTCAAGCAGTCTTGGCCATTTGTCATCCCTTGCTCGCCGCTCACATAAGAGTACAGTAGGCAGTGAGGCACACGACCAAATTCCTTCTCCTCCTCCCTGTTTTGAACAGACTCCAATATTCTTGGCGTCGCGTCACCCAACATCCTTGATCCAGAATCTTGTACTCTGTATTGTCTTGTGAATATTGGATCAACTGCTCTTCTGCGTACGTATTATTGCGTCGGTTACGCCGAGTTGTAAGTGGGGCGTACAGAGTACTTGGGGAAACTTTGCAGCCTTATATGTGCAACTAGGCACGAGAGTTCCGATTCAAAGGGGACCAGAACTGCCAGGTTTCCCCTGGCTAAGATCGTGGTCCGGCGCCTTCATACCAGTGTCTCTCGGATGACGGATGAGACATCAGAAGCCAGATGCTAACTATCCCCGGAACTCTAGTCCAGCCATCTCCCTGGCTAAGTTAGTGGTGTCCTATGCGCCGTGGCTTACCCGCGCCGCCATGCAAATCAGTTGGCCATGCTCTGTTGTTCGTCGGCGGCGAGATGACAAAATGAACCGTACACTGTGATCCGTGATGAACCATGGCTTTCTAGCTGTCTAGGAAGACCATGAAGTTGCATGAACCCTTTCTGATAGCCCCAAAGACCCAATCAGACATTTATTAGAGGTTTTTTTTCTCGTAATTCAATGACTTGCAGAAAGCCTGAAAGCTAAAATCAACATCCAGTACCAGCATAAATTGATTACTTCAACCATGTACCAGAAATACTGCCCCGCTCCACCGCCAAAAATTGTAAATTTTTGGACAGGGCTGCAGTATCAAATCACCTAGAGCAGCCTCAATCGCAGAGCGCAATCGGGCATCTTTGGTGAAGTAACCTCTGTCGCTAGTTGCACCAGCTGCATCTCATATGATTACAATGCCTCATAAGGATGCTGACCACCCCGTGGTCAAGCGCCAGAAGACTGCGGCGCCCGTCAATGCTTCAAAAGCTGCTTCAGACTCTTCGAGAATCTTTGCGCCCTTCCGTGTATGTCCATCCGACTGAACTCTGTGCTCCAGTAGCTAATTGTTACGCTTCAGACTGTCGGTCTAGTATCACCTACGAGCGTCCCTTTCACATCGATCCCTCTCGGGAAGACTACCTTTCAAATCTCGACCTCAGTTGGCCGATCTGTTCAGACTTACGATCTTCGTCGCGGATTGAACCTCGTCTTCATCACTCGCCCGCAAACCCCCGCCGACATCACCGCAACTCTCGCCTGGAAGGAAAAGGTTTTCGCAGCATGGGGCGGATCAAAGAAGGGCGAATCTCAGGGTATCTGGGTGTTCCAGAGGGGCAAGAAGGTCGATGAGCTTGCGCTGCCCTCAGACCTCAACGAGCCTGTCAAGCAAATTCTTATCCTGGGTATATGGACTATTGTCGCTGCTACTACGCGAATCGAGGTTTTCAAGGCGGTCACTCTGGAGCACTACACCACTATTCACACTACACCTGCTAACAGCCGCGGCAACGAAATCACCGGTGGCGTTGTTTCTATGCCGACTTTCCTCAACAAGATTTTCGTGGGTCGCAAAGACGGCTGGGTCGAGATCTGGAACGTCAGCACCGGCAAGCTCATTTACACTATTCTTCCTCCGGCTCCCGATTGCGGTTCTGTAACGTGCCTAGAACCTAGCCCTGCTCTGTCTCTTCTGGCTGTCGCCTATTCTGAAGGAACTCTCATTATCACGAATGTTTTAACCGACAAGGTCACTCTTCGCATCGAGGCTGGTAGCTCAGAGGCTCAGGTCAACTCAATTTCTTTCCGGACTGATGGCATGGGAGCGGGTAATGATGGGCGAAAGGACGGTGTTATGGCTACGGCGACAGCTGCTACTGGAGATGTCACGTTCTGGGATTTGAATGGCGGCGGTCGTGTTATGGGTGTCTTGCGAAGCGCTCATAACCCTCCTTCTTACGATGGACCGCTTGTCCGTGGTGGAATCAGCAAGATTGAGTTTCTCCCTGGACAGCCGGTCGTGGTGACCAGCGGTCGCGATAACTCTCTCAAGTCCTGGATCTTCGACGAGACACCCTTCTCTCCTATCCCTCGAATTCTCCACTCACGCGGTGGTCATGCTGGTCCTGTGAACTGCCTCGAATTCCTTCCTACCGACTTTGAGGGTGCCGATGCCGGTAACAAGTGGTTGCTCAGTGGTGGACAAGATCGAAGCCTTTGGGGATGGAGTCTGCGTCGTGATGGTCAGAGCACAGAGTTGAGTCAGGGTAATATTCGCAAGAAGGCCAAGAAGATTGGTATTCTAGCCACAAACGCTCTACCTCATGGACCTACAACAACCTTGGAGGACCTTAAGGCCCCTGAGATTACTTGTATGGCATCATCACTCAACCGAGATGGTGGTATTGGTGCTATGCCCGGCAACCAGCCTATATGGCAAAAGTCACGAGACAGGAAGAAGGCCCAGGATGCTGAGGTCAGTGGTATGACTGGTTGGGAGAGTGTTGTCACGGCGCACAAGAACGATCCTTATGCCAGGACATGGTTCTGGGGCCGAAAGCGAGCTGGCAGGTGGGCTTTCCCTACTGGAGATGAGACCAACGTCTCTACTGTTGCCATCAGCCCTTGCGGTACCTTTGCGCTCGTTGGTGCGGAATCTGGCGGTATTGATATGTACAACCTTCAGTCAGGAAATCACCGCCAACGATTCCCTTCAAGACTGACCCCGGGTCAAGCCCGTCAGCTCAAGATGCAGCAACTACGACAGGCGGACGATGTCGTGCAAATGCATGCCGAGGCTACTCGCCAGTTCCCCGTTGGTACCGGAAAGCATACTAAGCGTATTACTGGTCTTGTTGTCGATTCCATGAACAAGAACGTGGTATCTTGCTCTTTGGATGGCAAGATTAAGTTCTGGGACTTCTTGACCGGAAACCTATTGGAGCAGATTGACTGGGCACCTATGACGTTCCCAACCGGATGCAGATACCACCCCGCGAGCAATTTGCTCGCTTTCTCATGCGACGACCTATCAATTCGAGTGGTGGATATGGAGACAAAGAGAACCATTCGTGAGTTCTGGGGACCTCAAGGTGCCATCAACGATTTCTGCTTCTCCAACGATGGACGATGGATCATCGCTGCTTCTCAAGATTGCGTCATTCGTGTATGGGATCTTCCCACGAGTCACTTGATCGATGCTATCAGACTCGAGAAGCCTTGCAAGGCGCTGGCAATGTCTGTTACTGGCGAATACTTGGCTGCAACAATCGAGAACGAGCTGGGAGTAACACTCTGGACTAACAAGGCCCTGTTCAAGCATGTTCCAACACGGCAAATCTCCGAGAAGGAAATTGGTCAAGTCTCTGCTCCTACGGTATCCGGCGAGAACAGCCATGGTATGCTGGAGGGTGCGTTTGAAGAGGAGCAAGCTGAGGATGAGGACACTGTAGTGGCACCCACTATTGAACAGCTCAGCTCAGAGCTTACAACTTTGTCTTTGGTTCCCAAGAGCCGCTGGCAAACATTGCTGCACCTCGATCTTATCAAGGAGCGAAATAAGCCCACAGAGGCCCCCAAGGCTCCCGAGAAGGCGCCTTTCTTCTTGCCTTCGACGACAGGAAAGGAGAACCCTATGGCTTCTAAGCTTCAGGGTGAGACTGAGGCAGAGAGCAGCTCTCGCATCACAAGAGTCGAGAAGGCTCGTTTTGAGGAGGTTCTCAGCACCAAGCTTCGTGCTGGGGCAGAGACGGGAAGTTGTAAGTTACATTTCTCCAATATCGCAACCATGTATACCAACGCATCGCAGATGATGAGTTCATTGAGCATCTCAAGTCTCTCTCCCCCTCAAGCGCAGATCTCGAACTTCGCTCACTTTCTATTGGCGATGGCGACGAGGACTCGAATGAGTTGTTACATTTCGTCCACGCTTTGACAGCTCGACTCAAGACTCGTCGAGACTATGAGCTTACCCAGGCGTGGATGACGGTGTTCCTGCGATTACACTTTGATCTGGTAATGGAGAACCAGGATCTGTTGGCGGCGTTGAGCGAGTGGAAGTCATATCAAGAGAAGGAGTGCGACCGGCTGGACGGACTGGTAGGATACTGCAGTGGTGTAGTTAGCTTCCTGAGGAGTCCAAGGACATGAGAAGCATAAAATAGTAGCTTGTGGATGTTGAAATAATGGCGTTTGATTTCATGGCATGAGGGAGCATGAGGGAGCATTAGGTAAACTAGACAATAGAATATTCGATCCCGACGTCCTTAAAATGACGTCTCTTTACTAATGGTTCATCTCTTCAAATCGTTATACACCGATTCTCGTGAACCTCGTCTTCAATTCCATTGAAGCGAGCCACCTCTTTCTCTTCATTCTCTCCCCCCTTCTGCAATTCATAGAAACGCAGCCCTTTCTACTCTCTCTCTTGTAGCATTCATCTTTCGAGTACTTTATCCTATACGTCCCGGTTCACCGCGTTTCTTGCGCGTTTACGCTGTCATTCGTATCATGATCGAATGGTCGTCGCGAAAGCTTATGCGCCTGTGTTTGGAGAGGCGACCGCAGGGGTTGATCCCGGATGGTTGGCGTCGGCATTCTAAACCTGCTCGGCGCCCCAACCGGCATCTTCGGCCTCGCGCATGTTGCTGGGGGGCTCGATGGAGGGGACGAACTCGAGGGCGATGTAGCCTAGACCGACAATGCCGATGATGCTGCCAGCGATCTTGCTGAGGATGAAGTTACCCAACAGAAGGCAGCCAATGAAGACGTAGACTTGGGGGTTATTAGCGATGTATTAGTGTGGCCTTTTGTAGGCATTTACTTACAGACACCACGGCCGATGAAGGAGAACATGAACGAGGCATGTCGGGAGACCTGGGGGGGGATCTGAAACTCTGCGATCTGTTAGGCTTGGCGCATGGGAGGTTCGGTCAGCGTCGCAACGTACCGAGCAGAGCGATGACGAGACCAAAGACGATCATGTAAGCGCCGACTACAATGGGTTGACTACAAAGGCATTGTCAGGATGCGAAGCGATCTATCGGCGCAGATTGGTTTGTACGTACAGGCCGAGATGGAAGATGGACGCGATACCACCGAGGACGGTGATAACACCAACAGCCAAGTTGACAATGCGGCTAGAGTTGAAAGCGATGGTTAGCGACTTATTCTCGTGACGATGCTGTAGGTAGTGCAATGTAGCTACTCACAAGATGTCAGAGAGCTCCATAATGATTGATTTATGATTGATTTGAGGACTGCGCCGTAGGGAATGAACGTAGCGTCGAGTTTAATACTGAAGAGTAACGCGCAGGCAGCAGTTTGAGGGCTGTCGCATCAAAAAGGCAGACGAATTGTGATGGGAGGCGTATGTAAGTGTTGTAAGGTGGACGGAGACGGGAGGTGAAAAGCACAAGGAGCAAGATTACGTAGGTAGCCCCAAGTTTGAAGCTAACGACAGGCGAGACCAACCTAAGCTTCAAGTTTTGGGGGCCTTGGAA
>VYWZ01000825.1:0-17586 GCA_008711595.1 Fusarium xyrophilum | reverse complement strand
AAAAGAAATAACAAAAAAAAAAAAAAAAAAAAAAAAAACACTGATCAATAGGATGACAGCAACAATACAAGAGACATAAGGGCTAATAAAGCATGAATCTTACTTAAGAATAGGCCCTGTGGCTGCTATCCATATGATCACTTCCAACTCATTTCCCCATCATTCACAAACATCCGGTTACCATTGTGTAGTCAAAACAACAGTCTATTTCAATCTTTGGGTAACTAGATGAAACCCAAAATTAGAAGTTTAATGGCTCAATTTCTGCATACCAGACATTGATACCATACCCCGGGGCATTATCAGTATGAGATTCATGTTACAACTCTTTACTTTCGTATTACACGCACTGACACAATGGGGTTTCATCTCTCTATAAAGCTCTTCACTCGTGTGACTTCCTCTCCATGCTTCTTGACTTGTACGAGAAGCACCTAAGAGGGTTGGAGGTGTAGATGATGTGAATTGTGGTATCTATCCCCTTTCCTGTCTTGTCATGATCGTGTGACACCTTATCTCGGCAATATAGTTCCGTATTGCTGGCTAGCTTTCTTACATCTATCACTGCAGATATGCTTGTTCAAGCTAAGAAGCCTGCCTCCGTGACAAGTAAGGCGTATGCTTGTTGACAGACATCGACACACCCCGTACAAAGTTTGTTCATAGATAACTGCATGGTATAGAAAATCATATAGAGATATGATAGATTATACTGCAGGCTGTCAGCCTTTTCTTCTTCTCTTATCATCTGGTACAGCATAAAGTTATCATCAGCATCCTCATGACGCTTCCACTTGTGTGTATGTCGATAGCTTCACATCCCGCTCCCTTTCACCTTGGTTCTCATGCAAGACTTGCAAAGAGATTTCCTTGGGAGGAATGGTGCACGGCTGAGGTAGTATCTTGGTAGTTGACCCCGAGATCACTAGCCATCAGACGGCACACTCTGTATCTAGGCTCGGCTTCGATTCCGATCGGCTCTAAACCCCGAGATGCTATCGTGGGCGTAACTTTTGAAGAGCCGAATCCAATTCTTGGGGCAAAGAGGGGAATATAAATGTTGGAGAAGGACCCCAAGCCATTTGAGTTCGGTTGCTGACCCCGATGACATGATAAGTTGGCCCTGGGGACGATGCTTGATACAAAAATACTTTATTTGGAAAATGGCGACTTAACAACGGCGTGTTCGGTTGCCATTTCCTCCTCAAACATAACAGCGTGGCTTTCCAACTTTAATGAAACGTTGGAGGATACTGCGTTTGGCATTGGATCTGGTCAACGATGTCAAGGATATATACGAGCTACGAGCTTTCCGACCCTTCCCTCGGCAGAGTGAGATGCCGCCCCTGAACAATAACCCAAGCAAAACCCGCATTCTCTCCCATTCCTATCAGCATTCAAACTCTAGTGATTTAAATATGGGTACAAAGAAATGGCTCGGCGAAGCTGAATCTTGGCTCTGGATTGCCAAGGATGTTCTCTTCTTCACCGTATCCTTCGTCGCCTTATCACAATGGTCTACGGTAATGCCCAACTCGATGCATAGAGCAATCCGGGCTTTTTCGTAGAGTGCACGGCAGACGGATATCTTGAGAGGCTCAAGGGGTTTATCGGCTGCCTTTGGATCGTAGCCTTCACCTGTTTTAGCCCTGAGTATATCTCTATAATCGCCGGAGAGGCCAAGTTGCTGAGCGTTTATCTCAAGGATGCCTTCAAAACCACATTTATCCGGTTCGGTATCTTTCTGTCCTTTCATCTCTCTATGTCGATACCATTCTCCCTTACAACAACCCCACCCTCGTAGGTATTGCCAACGGAGGTAGCGGTGCTGGAGTAGGAGCTGCCTCCCCCTATGAACGGGTTTGAGGAATCACATTGAATCTTAACTTTGTAATCATTGCTTCATCTATAGGCTGGACTTTTGAAAGGAACAAGAGCAAAGGAGGACCATATCAAGTGCTACCTCTCAGCGGTAGTCTGGGTCTCCTTTCCCTCTTCCTCCTTCTTTTCCTCCTCCTGCTCTCCGTAGTTTTCCAACTTCATGTCCTTGAGACCAAGCTCCTCCTCTTCCTCATCTGTGCGGGTATAGTTCTCACGGTGAATCTTGGGATCGGGAGCAGGGGGATCAACGAGAGGCTGAACGTAACTGCTGGCGAAGGGGTCGGTAAGGACAATTGTGAAGGGCTTCTCGCCACGGATGGCGGCGTCAAGACCGTCAAAGAAGGCGGTCCACTGAGACTTCTCGTCGCTGGCAAGGGAGTCACCACCCTGACCCGAGCCGTCGGCCTCGAAGATCTGAGAGTGAAGATCACCACGGACCTGGGTCAGGAGACCTTCAACAGTGGTGAAGCGACCACCCAGGGTACCGGGGTTGACCTGGAGCTTAAGCTCGGGGCACTCGAGGCCACAAGTCTCACTCTTGAGAATATCACGTGCCAAATCGGCACCGTCGCTGACTTCGAGGATGATTTTCTCGCCCTTCTCAGGAATCTCACCACCTGTCTTGACATCGTTGGAGCGGTAGCCGCAGTCGTCACACACGGTGGACATGAGAACAACTTGCTTGAAGTGGGGAATATCGACCATCTTCATGTGTGTGGTGCAAGGATGCATGCAGCCAGGGCATGTCGCAGGGAAGCTGTAGACCTCGTTGGGGATGATTTCACCATCAGCAGTCAAGCCAGGGTTTTGTGGTTGCTGAGCGTTGGCATCGGAGTCGGAGAGACCAAGGGCTGCGTTCTGTTCAGCAGTTCGGGCATATTCGTGCTTCTCCCACTTTCCAACACCATCCTTGAGATCAGGGGCAATGAACGAGTTTCCGGCAGGGTCATCGACCCAGACGCGGAAGGGAAAGGCGTCGCCCAACAACATGGCGCGACCCTTGGCGATAATCTCAGCAACCTTAACATACACCTCAGGAGTCTGCTCCTTTCGCGCCTCTTGTCCCATCTCGAGATCCTCGATGACGGTGGTCAGGAGACCCTCGACATTTGTAAGCTGGCCACGGCCAGCAGGAATCTCGAGATCCAGCTCGACGAACTTGACGGTGGAGGTATCGGACTTGACGACCTGTCGCGAGAAGTCGGCGAGGTCTGTCAAACGCAGCTCGTAGTGGGTTCCCTTGGGCTGGACGGTTCCGGCAGCCTGGATCTCGTTGTTCTGGGTATGGCAGTGCTCGCAGGAGAAAGACATGATAACGACTTCGCGAAAGTAGGGGATCGCAGTGAGAAGAAGTCTGGTGACACCCTATGCAGTTCTGTTAGCTAGATTCCTATGCGACTTATTCGATGATGTGTCGACTCACATTCTTGCCGCAGTTCATGCACAGAGACTCAATCTCTTCGACAGCGCGCTCGTCGTCGTCGTCGGCATTTTGGGCATCAACAGCAGCAGGCGCAAGTTTGTTGACCTTGTCTCCGATGCTCTGGAAGAACTCCTCGGGAGTCTGCTTGGTTGTGTCCTCGGTAGCCATTTTCAACTTTTTGTCTGCTGGATTCGAACCTTGAAAATCCAATCGTCTTTTGGTGATTGGATCCATGGAGGGGTCATGAAATTTTTGGAGGGGCAAGCCCAGTTATGTCATGGGGTCCAGGGTGCAAATTTTGGAGGCGGGCATGCACTAGAACGTTCGGGACACACCTGCGGCGATGACTCAGGATAGCGGGCCTGAATTCATCCGGTAGGCCTGTACTCAACTCTCATGAGATGGATAGAAGTCATGATGGCAAGGCGTCCACTGATACTTCTCAATTCATAAAGTGAGAAAGACTGAGTGGGTTCGTCGTTTGTTGCTTTTGTCCTGAAAGCAAGGCTTGTAACCCGGCCTTTCGGTTTTTAGCTCTTTTTTTGCTGCTAGCATTCGATGTTTGTTTGGGCTGCTCAACAGGTGTAGAAACTTTCTTGACCTTTGACTGTGCTGTTTTTCGCCTCACAGCTGGCCCTGGAGGCGGCATGACAATCTTGGTGTCTCGTTGGCAGTTGTCGCAGTGCAAAATCTTGCAGGGTCCCTGGAGATCTTCTGTTGGTTCAGGGGTCAAGTTGCCGCTTGACTTTTTGCTTTTAGCCTTCCTCCTCTGAAGACTTTTTCGAGCATCCAACTTCAGTGTTGCTTCTTGACCTGGGATCATGATAATTCCACAGCCTCCACACACGTGTTGTCGCTGAACATCTGAAAGTGTCACTCCATATTGTTGAAGAAGATGACTGCGCTGGCTCATGAGATGAGCAGAAGTCTCTGGGGCTGTAGCACGTAGGAAATGTGCTGCATCGGTGAGAAAATCGATAGTTCCTGGAAGTTCTGATACCGCCATTTTGCAAATCTGGGGCCTCAGAATCTTTTGATTGTCGAAGTTGATTCAGGATTGAAGCTCAGGTCGCTTGAAAGAACCTTTGCGGACAACCTAAGGTAGGTTGATAAGATCGTGAAAGTGGGTATGATAAGATAGATTATGGAGATATGATTGGTCAAGTTGACGACCTACAAATCAGGCAGGGGATAGATAATTAACCAACAACTTATATCTTTCACATTCGAAGCTGGCTTGCTTATGACTATATTGTAGGGAGTATCGCTCCTCGGGCCTGCTCGAATGCATCTCATCTATATGGCTTTTCTATCCTATCCGAATAACACAACATCTCTGTCCCGACGCTCCAAAACACCAAACAGCTCAACCCAACACCTACACATACCGAACTTTAAGTCATCTTAAGAGCGGCGGACTTCCCACTTGACATCATTGATGCTCACTTCCTCGCTAGACTTCTCGTCATATTCGAACCACTCGCCTTCCTCCAAGTCGATACCAGTAAACTTGGTCCCCGTCTCGACGCCTTCGGCCAACCATTCACCCTAACAATTCGTTAATATGCTCTCTCACTAGCTGGTTATTCACATACCTCAGCTTTGAACTCAGTGAACTCGAGACCTCTGCAGTCGAACTCAAGGATCTTTTGAGGCTTGGCTGGTTCATTTTGCTCATAAGGAAAAGGTCCAGCCTTGACAGAGGCTGACGACTCTCGCTTTACAAAAGATTAGTGAGATGAAAATAACTTGATATCAAATAACTTACCTTACAGTTCTTGCACTTCCATACAAAGTTGCCCTCTCCTCGACTTCCACTCATCTCATTGGTCTCCTTCATAAGGTATTAGTATACTGTCTCCAATCTGGCGAGCCATTACGTACAAAGCGGTTGACTCCAACATGTTTGGCATGAGTCTCTCGACAAGAAGTACACTGAACCTTGAACATGTACCAAAAAGGGTTGTCTTGAGTATCGTCGGGGTGCAAGTTTGTGACCCTGTCATGTTGGAATTGCCCCTCACGTCAGTAAAGCTCTTTTGAGTTGGTAACAAGTTTTTAGTACATACCCTTGCAAGTCAGCTGTGAGATACAGAGCAAACATGCTATGAAATTTGAGAAGAAACCGAGTTGATAAGTTTTGTAGATGGGTATGAAATTCTCTGACGTTGGAGGCTTTAGAAGCAAAATACAGCCGTTTCAAAGAGCTCCGGCGTCGATGAACATCTAGTGGGATGTGGTGGGTGTGACGATAGCGCATTCCAGGTGCACCTGCGCTCAACCCCACGTGACTTCAATAATCGAATGATCTGTGACTGGCCAATTTCTTGATTGATGATGGCTCCATGAAACACCTCAGTTGAACGAGTGCCGACAGCAACGACCCTCAATCGCGCCAGAGCGATGTCCTGAGCTTCAGACCGCCACTCGAAATGCAGGCTTTGTGGTCGAGGGCCGGCCAGGTCCATCGCTGCGGATGTCGCGCCTGCGAATCCGTCGTGAGCTCTCTCGGCCGGCGAGTGACTACCGCGGCTCGACCACGAAAAGTCACCTTTGCCGATATCTTCACAGCATGCTACAGCTCCATGTTTGCGACTGCCGCCATTGTCGACGCCGTACGAAAGGAGGACCGAAGGCAGGAACTGGACCGGCAATTGGAGGAGACGAGGCGTGAATTGGCACAGTTGCAACTCCGGAACCTCGAAGTAAGCCAGACGACGAATGGCATTGACTCCACCCAGAACGAAGTGACTCTACACCAGATGGATCAATTGTGGGGGGCCATCAAGAGTCTATACACAAGCCGGCCATATATGAAGGAGATATACAGACCTGCTACCATCCGAATCGACCAATTCTTGAACCGAGCACATACCGAGCAATACGAGTGCCCCGACCAAGCAACGATGGATGCTCTTAGGCGTACGGACTACAATCGCCTTGAGCAAGAGATTATCCGCGAAGAAACAGACGTTAGCATCCGTCAAAGGAACCCGTTAAATACCAAACAGCTCCACAACGCCGGACGAACGCTCAGCCATCTCGTTCAACAATTACTCAAACGCGCCAATGCCCATGACAAGTCGAATCTGCCGAGTCCCAGCTTCGACGAAGCCATGCAACTGGCAAATGACAAGACTTCTTTCAGGTATCTCGTGGAGAATGATCCTGAGAGAGTGATAAAGAACCGGGTCGATCTGAACTCTGATCTCCGCAAAGTCGTTGGCTCATCACTGAGCCTCAGGGAGAAGGTGGGTAGAGTGTGTTATAATCTGCTTGTATCTGCATATCCAGCCGATATGCACACGTACAACACGTTGATCGTTGCTTTTGATAAGCATGGTTACAAGTATCTATCAGAGCCAGTGGTCAACTCCTTCTACTACTACCGCCGACTAAGACCAACTCCATCAACATTTGTCGCTATCTTGAATCACTACAAAAATTCAGGCAACCATGGTCGCTTCTTACGCAGTCTTGCAAGTCTCGCTGGTCTCGATGGCGAGACAGGTGCCAAACTGAGACGAAGACTGGTGGATGAAACATATGATGGAGCAGTTGACGAAAGGCGCAAGAGACACAAGGTTCAGACATGGACACAGACGGGCGACTACTTCTGGGAACATGCGCCACTGGACAAGCCTCTCATCGAGGCTGCTATTCAAGGCTTCTTACACATGAAGCTCCTCGATCAGGCTGCTGAGTTTTTCGTGACGTGCATGAAGGCCAGGGTTGTGCTCAGCACGCATGTAATCAGGCAGTTGTTTGATGAGTGTATAGTGGCTCTGGACTGGAGATCTGCTGTGCGCCTCATCCAAGGTTTCACTGACTGTTCAGTTACATGGCCTTCGATGCTTCTCGGAAGGGATCAAGACACCTCTTACCTGATCAGTCGGGTGCGTATTCTTCTCGACCTCGCTGGCCTTCGAGATGCGAGCGGGCAAGTGCCCAAATCGACTCTCGACAATTTGTCTATATCACATTACCATTTCTGCAAGTTCCTGAGCGATCTGGCAAGCGCAGACTTGACATCTCAAATCGATATACAAGGGTCAAGTGCACAGACTCGGGGTTCGGCTTCAGACCCTGTCAGCGCCTCAAAACGAAGACTACTCCAGATCGAAGCACTTTGGAAAGAACAAGATTTGGTTGAAAAGACGGCACGCTCCATCGAGAGCAAACTCCTCTATCCTGAATTTTCACCTGAGTTTCGCATATCAATGGCCTTCCACATTGGAAACGCCGCGGCGGATCAAACAGTGGAGTTGGATGGGGAGATCATGGAAGTTATGTCACAGCTTCCTCTTTCAGAACGAGTGGTGAGAGGTATTACGGAATGCAAGTCCTTTCAAGATTCGAATATCAGCCGCGCTGAGAGCGGTAATATCATTGAAGAGGTGCAAGAATTAAGGCAAGATACATCAGATGAGCAAGAGCAAGGTAAGGAACAAGCCGGGAGGCTTTTACGAGATGAGGAGCTGGATATAATCTCGGCTCAAAAGGCGATACCGGTTAAGCGGATGAATGCGAATGCAGCAGAGCGCACTCTGAGAGCAAGGCCAATGCGGCTAACGGCATGGCCTGTGACAGAGCAGCAAGTTGGATATCTGCAGAGGGCGAGTTTTGGTTAGGAATTGAAAGCGATGAGTCGCATGCAGCATACTTTTGATTGTCTGACTTACATGCATTCCTTTTGTGTGTTGTATTGTACAGAGTATTGCACCAGCATATTAGAACCTGCATTAGCATAGAACATGAATTATAAACGTACCATGACTTTATCAGCAAGACGTACTTTTTGAGAAGCTTATCATTCCCGGCACTTCCATAGTATGTCGTCTTATCATAAGCTTGCTTGGTGTGCCTGGTCTTGTAACAGTGACCTCGGCCACGCCCGAGTTAACGATGCATGAGTGTCATGCAGCCAAAAACGCCGCCACTAATAAGCGTTTCCGTTCGTCATCGTGGGCAAACCTCTGGTCATGAGTTGACAATTGGTGTTTGTAGCACAGTATCTACTAACACTCGTTGAGAAAAGAGTCCCAGCCAACAATGGCGGTCTGCAACCTTAACTGCAGTCTATAGTAGGTTTCCTCGTCAGCTGACACTGTATTCATTTCCAGCTGCATTGTCCGTCCCTGAAACGCGACAGGTTCCAAGGGGTCACGATGCGATGCGCCCTGAATCGTACTGTCCAGTCACGAGGCCGTAGGGGGTCCACGAGGCCAATTGGATTGGCGGGCCCGACTCCATTTCTTAGGGGTCCTTGTGCAGCCTGGTACAGCCCAGGTACAGCAGCAGGGCAAGTACGAGGCGATACTTGGAGCTACCCCAATATGTCAGTGCGACAAGTAGGTACCTTTTCCCCCACATGGGATGGATCACATCAAATCCATGGATCCATCATCCATCGGATCGACGAATGTTGTTTCAAGAATCAGTTTGGTCTTGTTCTTTTTTTGTTTCTAGGCTTTGTTCTACGAACCTGCTTGTGTGAGCGAGCGAGCGAGTGAGAATTGGATCCAGTCAGTCCCAGTCATTCCTCCATCACATATCTCCAGTAGCTTCGTTATTCCTCTCTTTTTCTTTCTTTCTTTCTTTCTTTCTTTCTCTCTTTCTCTCTTCCCTCTTCTTCGACATACATCTTTGTCATACCCTCCCTCTTGGTGTCTCGAGAAGGTTTGAGTTATACGTCACTTGCTCTGTCACCTCTTGGTCAACTCAAGTCACTGGTTACTCTTGATTGTGCACTGCGCGCGCGCAACCTACTTTGAGGTCACTGGCCTGCGAGGATAAGCATTTGTGTTGCATTTAACCGGGAAAGACGAAAGAACCTTTTATCAGCTTGGTTGTGGACACCGTTTCTGTGATTGCGATAAGCTTTCTGTGTCGGACAACTATAAACTGTCGAAACGCGGTGTGCTGTGAAAGAAAGCTATTCTACACCAAACACAACCTTTCGGCGCTACGGTCGCGTTACCTCCCCATCGATTTCTCTTATCTTCTTTGTTACTCCCATTAGCGATTTACACAGCATGAAATTCGGAAGAAAGTGAGTACTAATGCAACATGCGCTCTTCTTGACACACCCGACTCACTGCTCTCACTAGTCTACCACGCAACCAGGTCCCCGAGTGGGCAGGCTCGTATATCAATTACAAGGGCCTCAAGAAGCTTGTAAAAGCAGCAGCAGAGAAAGCAAGGAATGGAGAAAAGGTGGATCCTGCAGGTGGGCGGCTTTGACGACTCTTGGTGTCGCGCACTGAGCCTCTCCCCTAACCCTCGATGCAGAATTCTTTTTCGCGCTTGATCGAAACCTCGAAGATGTCGACTTCTTCTACAACAAGAAAAACGCAGAGTTCTGTCGCCGTTTGAACCTCCTCCAGAACCGATATGGACGAACCGCTGATGTAGTCGCTACCCTGGATCAGGATGAAGTCGAGGAAGTAATGGGAGCTCTGCTTGAGCTGAGAAGTCAGTTCAGAAATTTGCAATGGTTTGGTGAGATTAACCATAAGGGCTTTGTCAAGATCACAAAGAAGCTCGACAAGAAGGTTCCAGACCTTGTCACACAAGGTCCTTATATTGATACCAAGGTCAAGGTCAAGCCCTTCGCCAAACAAGCAAGCACAACAAGACTTCTCGAAGAGATTAACAAGTGGATGTCTGCGCTGTCCGAAGCCCAGACTTTCGATGACACAATGTCTGAGCACTCGACCCGCTCCCTGGGTCGTGCCTCAGCTAAGGGTATGCTGAGCCTGCCTCAAGCTCAGCTCGATGCCCTTGACCAGGCTGCACGCAACGATGATGTCCCTGCTCTCGAGGCTGGCCTCAAAACAAGCAATGCCGTCGAGGAAGGCGCCCAGCCGCTGATGTTGGGTCTCTTACAGCGATCGATTTCCTCGCGTTCGAAAACATGTCTCGCGTTTCTACTAAGCAACCTCAAAAGCCTCGACGAGCCAGATGATATCAATTCTCGTAACTGTATTCATCGTCTGGTGATTCACATTGGCCGGACAAAATCCGTTCCCGAAGGAGAGCAGATCTCAGCATCTCGACCCGTCCCTGCAGGCTCACAATTCAGCAACAAGCACCTCGAGCCTGGTCTGGCAACATCTAAGGTGCCCAAGTCACTGAACCAGAAGGAGTCTCTGCTTTTGACCAAGGATGACGAGGCTGTCCAACTGTTTATCCTTTTGCTTGAGCAACTGCGCCCAGAGCAGAGGGTTGCGCTCAAGAGTCGTGACTCCTTTGGGCGCATGCCGCTCCATTACGCAGCTCAGTTTGGCATTGTGGTTGTGTGTCAGATCATCATGTCCAAGATGCAGCAATGGGACCAATTCCATGTCAAGGATGGAATTGATACACCTGAGTGGCAGGATAACGACGGCTATGCACCTCTTCATCTCAGCGTCGTCGGGGGGCATCCCTTGACCACTCAAGCTCTGTTGCAGGGCGAGAATTGGGAGGGAAGCAGCCCGTACAAGGCCGAAATTCGAAAGTCTATCTCCAAATCGGGTGCTGTGCTGGCCATCGCTACCAAGTCCAACTATAGTGTCATCGTGCAGCTTCTGATTAATGCCGGCGTTGATATCAACTGGAGGGACAAGACAGACGAGACAGCTCTTCACGTTGCAGCTAGATTCGGTCACGGAGAGTGTGCTCGGATTATCCTGAAAGGAACCGCGGATCAAAAGGCGGATCTCGAAGCTACGGAGAGCACCTACTCATGGACTCCTCTGCATGTTGCCGCTGTGGATGGCAAGTACAACGTTGCAGAACTGCTGGTCGAAGCTGGAGCGGACATTGCCCGCCTTGATTCTTCAGGCTGGACGGCGAGAGAGCATGCTGCGCTGAGAGGTCATATGGACATTGCGCGACTGCTCGAGACCAACGATGTTGAGATCGAATCGCCTCCAACACGACCTGTTGACTCATTACAGCCAACTCCATCGGACATGTCATCTATCGGCGAACGTCGCTCGAATGGTAACGGAACCAACAATGGTTCCCGCGCCATCAAGAGCTTCGGTCATCGATACTTGACCAATGAGAGCCTTGTGCTTGTCAGTCTTGGATCGATGGACATGCGAAAGAACATTGAACCGGTCAGTTTGGATCGTGTTCCACTTAACGAAGCTCATAACACGCAACTTGACACCGCTCTATCGATCGTTGTATCTGCTACTGGTGCCAGTGGTGAGCCCACCATCATCGATCTCCCGGTGCATGATAGTATTGCCACTGAACCTGTCGTTTTCACGACAACAGATGCGGCCAGAGTGAAGCTTCTTTTCGATATCGTCCCGACTTACTCGGGCAACGACAAGCACAAGGTTGGACGCGCCGTGGCGCTTTTGTCTTCTGTCAGACAAACCCTGGGATCTAGCCGCATGAACCTGCAGGGAGATGTTTGCGTTCCCATCATGTCAAGCAGCTTCGATGTCATTGGAACCGTCAACTTCAACTTCTTGGTCATCACCCCTTTCCACCACCCCAATATGGAAATCACATCAAGACAGACGTACTGGAAGAAGCTGGAGTCAACCATGGTTATTGGTCACCGTGGACTCGGCAAGAACTTGACAAGTAACAGGTCTCTCCAGTTGGGAGAGAATACTCTGCCATCCTTCATTGCTGCGGCTAATCTTGGAGCTCAATATGTCGAGTTTGATGTTCAACTGACCAAAGACCATGTTCCGGTCATCTATCACGACTTCCTCGTCAGTGAGACAGGTATTGATGCACCAGTCCATACCTTAACACTGGAGCAATTCTTACATATCAACCCCGACAAGAATCGAGATTCTAAGCAACAAGCAAGAAAGAAGCCTGTTCCCAGAGGTGAGCCTGGTGATTTCCGGGCTCGTAGCAACAGCCTGGCACCTAAACGCTCGCAATCTATGGGGTTCGCCGGCAGTGGACCTGATGAATTGGATGAACGCATGAAGCACACCAAGGACTTCAAGGATAAGGGCTTCAAGGGAAACACGAGAGGAAACTTTATTCAAGCTCCTTTTGCCACTCTTGAAGAGCTCTTCCGAGAACTTCCTCAAGAAACTGGCTTCAACATCGAGATGAAGTACCCTATGCTTCACGAGAGCGAAGAGCACGAGATGGATACGTATGCAGTAGAGCTCAACTCATTCTGTGATACGGTACTCTCCAAGGTCTACGACCTTGCTGGAGAACGTCATATCATCTTCAGCTCCTTCAACCCCGACATCTGCCTTTGTCTAAGTTATAAGCAGCCTTCCATCCCCATCCTTTTCTTGACAGACGCAGGGTGCTGCGAAGTCTGCGATATACGCGCATCATCCTTACAAGAGGCAATTCGGTTCGCCAGACGCTGGAACCTGTTGGGTATTGTTGCTGCTGCAGAGCCTTTCGTCAACAGCCCTCGCCTTATCAAAATCGTCAAGGAGAACGGAATCGTCTGCTTCAGCTATGGCACACTGAACAACGACCCTGAGATGGTTCGGGTAAGTCTAAGCACACACAAAAAGATGCATGTCAATTTTACTAACCGTCATTGCAGCGTCAAGTCAAGCAAGGGATCGATGCTGTCATCGTCGACAGTGTCCTTGCCATCAGAAAGGGGCTGACAAGCGGGGAAACTCCCGCTGAGCTTTTCAACGGCGAGAATGGAACAAATGGTATTCTCAAGCCGGATCACGAGCTCAAGGAGCAGTTGGACGAGTTGAAGATTAATGGCGGCGGCCCTTGAGGACAACAGAACCGAGAGTCAGCGCTGCTAGATAGATAGAAAGAAGTAAGACGAACACGGCCTTCAACAGTTGGCTCCCACAGAAAGACAGAAGATTGGCTCAACCCTTTTCGGGAGCAAGGTTGCACATGGCATCTCTATGACAACACACTATGGCCACGAGTATTATCTCTATCATCGTTTCGAGATGACACCTGACGTCTACGATTCGTCCATGAACAAGAGTCATGTTTGGGTAACAAGTATTGACCATGTCTTGACGTGAAGAGTAATCAATGTGTAATTGCCGACTATGCAGTGTGGGTGGTATCGTGATTACAACGGCTCAAGCACCCCTAGCCCATCATTTCGCTTCTCTTCAGATAAGAAGGACCAGCGTGCGCAGCCAAACTGCAAGTCGTACGATTCTGCAGTCACTGACATGAAGCCATGTCTCATAAGCCTGCCTATCGCTGGTGTCACGCATTCCATGCTATCTCGCGCCGCGGAAATCAGATCTATAGCTACGCCGCATCGTTTGGAGAAGTTTGCAGTGCCTGGGGTGCAAACTCTACATAGTTGCCGTGCTGATCTTCCAAGGTTTCACTACCAGGGCCCATGTTTTGTTCTCGGGCAGGGAGAAGAGCGAGGACGAAGATGAGGCGGAAATAGTCAAACGGCGGCTGTTCTAGGCCACAGCCTGCGTAGGTAGTCATTCACGCATGTTCCTGTTCGAGCTGGATCCTCATGCATGAGAGAGGAGATGGACTCGTGTGCAATATGTATGTCGTACCCGGAATGGGAGGCGGCATTCTCGTTTAGGATAGTTTTGTTTCATGCCCTTCCTCAAGCCCGTAACCGTTACGTGAACGACAAACGTTATCCAGTGAAGTAATGCTTCGGAGCCGGCGGGATTAGACACGCAAAAAACATGTCTCAAGATCTGCCTGATCCTGGCACGCACACTGTAGGGTTCGCTCTCATCCGAATAGCGTGTGATGGCTGATCATGGTGCATTGCAGAGCAGGGTGAGGGAGGGTGACGGAGTACAGGCATCTTGGACTCACTTGTTTCAACATGGACCAACTAAACATCGAGATACGCCAAGTACTCTGCTGGAGTTCTGGGCCAGCAAGGGTAGAAAGGAAGGTGACTTGACGATTTACTCAACACTAGAACCTGTAATAAGGTTTAGAGCGTGTCTCAGTCTAAAGAGTTATCAAAAGTGCCAGCCTATCTCACCGTTTCCAAGATTTGTTTGTTACATCGAAATTCGATAGATCGATGTCTTGAGCTGGAGGCTTTGGTCCGAACTAAAGCAAACAAGCCCGAACTGGATATGCCGTTGATCTTCAAACAGCCCGTTAGATTGGTTGCGTCCGCCTCCTCAACTACCGATAGTTTCAAGGAGAAAGAAAAACAAGGTTGACCGGAAACCGGGAAACTTGCGCGTTGTTGATGACGAGTCAAGCTGTCAAACGGTGAAATTGCGGCATGATCATCATCCTTTAATGGGTTTAGCTGGTCAAATGGCAGCTGAATATAGGAGCTAGAGAGCTCGCGATGTGACCCAGAAGGATTCGTGGTGGAATATCATAATCGACAACTCATGCTTGATTCAGGTAAGCACGGGGTCAGTTGAGAAAACACAAGTCCCTCACACCTGATCAGTACCCTTGAGAAGCGCGAGAAGGATCATGAGGAATAAAGGGAGAAGTATCTCACCGATTCGTTTCCATTTCCCAGTCAGGAGGAAGGCAGCTCCAGCAATTTGTTTTAGCGAATTTAATATTATTTTGCGGTTGCGCATAGGAATCTAGGTATAAACCAAAGAGACCTGATAGACAAGGAAATCCCTAGTTCGCAGAGGATATAGTCAATATAGTCAATATAGAGAGGCATACAGGCACCAATATGGTTGACCATATGCCGACTACTACTCAGGGGATATGAAGATGGCGAGGCGAACGAGACGTCGTAGAGCAGATAGACCAGGGCATCGTGGTAGCCACCGGTATAGCTACCATGTCAAAGGCTAACTCCGAGCCGCTTAGCCCCCCCACGACGTAACGCAGAGTATGGGCTTCTCCAACTGAGAAGATCCGCGTCCAGGATTTGATGCACGTTGAGGGGATTGCTGCAACCCCGAGAGTATGGCGGGCGTGTGGAAAAGGGCGGGAAAAGGCGCCTAATAAAGCCCTCAATGACTGTTAATCCATCGAACCAGGCAAGATAGACGTTGTCTTTCCCCCTGTCGCCATTGTTTGCGTCCACGTGCTCCGTACTGTACGTTCTGAGATTCTCGTATTAAGCTACCCATGTCGAAGTGGCGTTCTGTGATATGTTGTTGAGATCCGGGGGTCCCGTCCCTAGACAGCTAGCTTTCTGTCATATGTCACATTTTGGGGGAGACAAGGAGTGAGTCCGTAAGAAGAACAATAATGACCAGGTACAATAACCGTGGACTCGTGGAACAGCACGCAATTGTTTTTGTGGAGTCATGTTGTTAAGAGACTGTGAGGATACTCTGTACTCCATTCTGCCAAGTTCGAAGCCAGTCAATTATCAAGAGTTCAAGCAATAACATAACTAGGCCGAGTTGAAGTGAGGGAGGCTGGGCCCGGGCTGGGGCTTGGGCTGCAAATCCGCAACCCTGCTCATATCAATACAATATCGTGTGGGGATTCGAAATGACACTTGGGAACAACAGGTCGAGCCTTGGCGCAAGATTCTCGATCAATCGATCGTCGTGCAAATTGGTAGTTGAATACCCCATTTCAGATGAGAGTTGTGCCGCCCAAGGCCCCCTCATCTTGATATGTATGCCTCACTGCAGAGGACTCGGCGACTATGCTGAGGAACTTGTTGAAAACTTGCTCTTCCTTGTGCCGCTGCGCTGCATTGCTTCTTCGTAACAGAAGCGTCTGTTTCTTTCCGTCATCAGCCACATCTGTGCCAACTCATCGGTGCCGGTTGGTCATGAGGGACATGCTTCGTATTGATTGACGGCATGATGTAAATTGTTCTCTAGGGTAGTTCGACATGGGATTTAATGACGTGACTGAATGTTTCCTGGTACAGTACCCGCCAACCTGCCTGGGAAAAGGCATCCCGAACTTGAAGAAATGGTGTGAGTTCATGACTCGCCACACCTAGCACAAGTTTCGCTTGCAAGGGTAGAGGCATGAGCTCTACCTGAGTTAGATGTGTCAGGGGCAAATGTCCGTGAGCTCGACTCGGCCGATTGCTCATCTCATCGGGATCAAACGATCAGCAGCAATCCAGCTGCCGTGTCACGCCAAAACAGAGATCACTTTAGGATGACAGGAGACAGACAGTGCGCTGCCGCGCTAAGAGCGAGGTTGCCGCAGATTGATAAATTTGTGAGCCTTCACGCCTCTTCGTATTGCTCGAGGCATAACTTACAGAGCATGATGGATGTTGACGTAACCCCTGTTTCCTTCCCCTTCAATGTGATACCCTGTCACTACAGGGCAATTGCTCTCTATCTGCAAGCATTATATGGCTCCCATGAAAGTGTTGACGAGCACCCATTGTCCCATTATCTTGCTCGGAAGTTGATCAGCACCAGGAAGTTGATGATTTACCGCCATCGCCACGGTATTTGAACTGGCCCCACGCCGGCGCCATGCAGATGCCGACGGCATCACATAAATTTCATCCAAGGGTCTTGATACATCCTCCGGTCCTCTTTCATCATTGTCCTCTCCTAAAGAGGGTCGCTCTATCGGTAGCGAGTCGGGTGGTGACAGTTATCCTACGGTCCGCTCCGTGCCTCGGTTTGTTCCAGTGTCGATCACACTGCAATCCTCAAGGGACATGTTTGTGCGTTGTTTCAGACCCAAATTGGTGTGAATACGCTCCAGGTCCACGTCTTAGCGTAATATCAAACGCTTGAATGACTCGGGCTGTCTGGAACTTGAGATGGACCAGCGTACTGATAGATCCACGACCAGGTCAGTCCGGTCCTGCATGGAATGAAACGAGATGTCCCGGGTCCCGATGTTGCCGATTGGACCCTTCGTTTCTCGGTCCTGAGAGCCACGTGTGGTGTTTCAACGGTAGGGCTTAAGAGAGATCATCGTGCAATGCACTGCCGAGATTGCCTTTAGTAAACTCGCGTCAATCGTTGAATGGCAGTTGGAGGCAGTTGCTGCGTGGTGTTTGCTCCGGTTGCGCACGACCATCGCGCTACGGTCTCTCATCATGAATGATCAATATACATCTGATGAAATTTGTCCCGTCATTTCGCACACAATATCCGAGGCTAGCAGAGCATGGTGGCAAAGATTTGCACAATCAACAGTAATCCGGGGTGCTTGTCGAAAACCTTACGATTAATACGACCTTACTCTGTAGTTCCATACTGTTATTCGTTCGGTCATGAGGCTGTAACGTCGCAGTCACACAACAGTTACAAACCGGCAGTCAAACACAAGATTTCCGACATGGTTGAAGTTGGCACCCTTGTCAGTCTGGAGAGTTTTGTGCCCCTGGTGCAAAACCAGGTCCTAACCTTGTTGGCCAGGTTCAAAAGGATTGACCGGTCTTAGGT
>VYWZ01000821.1:0-31043 GCA_008711595.1 Fusarium xyrophilum | reverse complement strand
AATCGCGCAGTGGGTTCAGTCTGACCAATCAGGGAGGGATGTGCTGTTTACAGCTCAACACTTAGCCAGCACCAAAAATCTGCAGTGTCTCACTCTCCGCAGCAGCTCTTTCTGCTTGCTGGGTTGATCCCAGCCATGTCTCAGTTGAATCAAAGATACTCCCCACTATCGATCAAGTGATCGACGCGGCTAATCTCGCGCTATCGACGTACCCGAACTATTTGATCCAACGCAAACCGAACCCGACACGACGGTCAATCTTGCCAAGTGCAATGCTTACTTCCAGCTACACTTTTTCTTTTCTCTCTCTCACGATTCTGTCATCGATATCGATCTGGTCATGGATGAGCAATTGGTCCTTGCGTCGACGCCCGCAGACGGCGTACTCGTCCTCGCGTTAAACAGACCCTCCAAGCGAAACGCCCTCTCGCAGGAGCTCATTGCCGTGTTTCTGGAACAGCTGAACACGGCGTCCAAGGACGATAGCGTGCGAGTCATTGTCATCACCGGCAGCTCTTCTTTCTTCTGCGGTACTGTACCCTGTCCAACCCATACCCATGGGCGAATCCACAAGCCACAGGGGTATAGCCCCCCCAGCACTTGTCGCGCTCCAAGTTAGTGGCAGGGCTAAGCTGAACTGGAACTGACGTACCAATGATTCTCTGTAGCGGGAGCTGATATCGGGGAGATCTCGCGGCTCGATGCGGAAGACGCGCGAGGCTGTCGCTATCTGGCGGACCTTTGCTCGGGGATGCAGGTCGTGCGCAAGCCCTTGATAGCTGCTGTTGAGGGAATGGCGGTGAGTTTACAGAGTGGTTGTTTCGACTACCTACCCGAGATGTTGGTTGAGGCTAGGCTGACGATACTTTTGCTGGGGATTGACAGCTCGGAGGGGGCTTTGAGCTTGCTCTCATGGTGAGTTGAGCTTTTTTCCTCCCTTTTCGTGGAGGGAACCCGTGGGTTTGCTGACGTCTCACAGTGTGACCTGATCTTCTCCGCGGACGGAAGCCGCTTCGGTCTTCCAGAAGTCAAGATTGGTCTCATCCCTGGCGCTGGCGGTACACAGCGTCTGACCAACGCCGTGGGAAAGTATAAGGTATTTCCCTCCCCCCCCTAAAGCCTCGTGTCACCCTTTGCTGACATGCGTGATACAGGCCATGCAGATGATCCTCCTTGGGCAGCCCATATCAGCGGAAGAGGCCCGGTCCGTGGGTCTTGTCGCGCAGCTGTATGAGAGCGGCAAAGTCCTCGAGCACGTTGTGAAGGATCATGCATCGACGCTTGCGGCCCTGAGCCCCACGGCGCTGGGCTTGGCTAAGGAGGCTATTTGTAGATGTAAGTGGTCATCAACTAGTATGTGTGCCACGTTGACTAACGTGTCCATCATAGCTGATAGTTTGGGGGCCGATCATGAGTTTGAGAGGAGTTTGTATTACTTTGCATTTGGGACGGGGGATAAGCGAGAGGGTGTCAAGGCGTTCTTGGAGAAGAGGAAGCCAGAATGGGGGCCCAGGTAACTGTACGCGTTGGTCCTTTTGCAAAGTGGCAGTATATGCATGACGCGGTGATGATAGTCAACGTTCAAAGTGTATGCTTATGTTGAGAGATATCATTGGTGCGCGGTATATGCCTGTATTCTCTTAGACGATCCCGCGCTGACAAGCTTTGCTGTCAGTTGATGATATTGTCGATCATTGATCATCAATTGTCCAGCCTGGCTGGCCTCAGTTGAATCTCACAGCTCAGTTCTCACATTTTCAGGCTCAGCACTGAGGTTGTCAACCTTTAACATTCTTGTACACTGTCAGCGCTTCTGCGCTTTTGGGATAGAGCGCTTGTGAAGATATTCTGATATTGATACTATGTCAAGATTTGTACCCGAAACAACTATACAAGTGAAGAAAGGAAAGGAGACTTCTTTCAAGTTTATCTTCCATACTGGTCAGCAGAAACCGAGTTCATGAATGTAGTACCAGCCAGTCGCAGAGCATCAGGCTGAGCCATCGATCCATTGGGGTTGAAGTAGAAATGCTCGCCGTAGCCACCGCCATTGTTGAAAACAGGCCACTCGGGAACACCGGAAACTACAAAGATTAGTTTGATATCGTGCAGGTAGGGGACTTGAAAAACTTACTTCCGTGTTCGTCGGGGTTGAGCTCGGCGATGAAGCTGATCCACATATGGCTCACAAGCTTAGCAAGGTCGAGAACCTCCTTTGATGCGTTGACAAGAGGGCCTTGACCCTTGCTGTAGCCTTGGCCGAGCATGTTGTAGAAAACGTGAGCCATCTGACAAAGTGGGGAGTTCCGATATAGTCGGCTACAGTCCATGTTAGTTAACATGAATCATCTCAAGTCTATCAGGGATATACTTACGCATGTTGGTATTGGGGGACTCAAACAGGTAGGCATATGAAGTCACGTTATGCTTAGACCAAGCATCAGTTCGCGCACGTCTCGACGACATGAAGAGCTGGTCGCCCTGCAGAGCAGCCCATCTCTTGTACTGCTTCTTGACAGCATCACTTGACTTGTAGCGGTAGCCTGATGGAATTCCAAGAGCGTCGATGTTGGGATACAGAGCCAAGAGTGTATCAATGGTATCAGCATCAAGTCCAGTGGCTCGAAGTTCGGAAACAGCCTCTTCAGTAGAGTCAACGCCAGGCAGACCGAAGAAGCTACCCTCATCAGCATTGGTTCCAGCCATGAGAGGCACCTTGGTGAAGTTTCCATGGGCAAGAAGCTTAGACGGATAGTCGGGGACAAAGTCTTCGTCGACGACAGGGTAGAAGCTGCCCTGGATCTTGGTGCTCGTGGCGTTGAGTTTATCGAAGGGGACTTGGCGAAGGAAGACAGGCAAGCTTGTCGGATTCCTCTTCGCAGCCAACTGCCTTGACGATAGTGTCGTAGCGCTGCTGTGGTCCGGTGTAGTTCTTCATGTCAGTGCCGTCAGCTCCGGATTCTGCGATGATACCACGGAATAGCCCCTCGTCAACGCCTCCGTATGCCATGGCTTGGTAGCCGACATTACCACCACCGGCACTCTCACCGAAGATGGTGACCTCTGAAGGGTCACCACCAAAGGCAGCGATGTTCTCCTTGACCCAGTGCAGGGCAATGCGCTGGTCCTTCAAGCCAAGGTTGGCGACTCCGGCATCGAAGATGTCCTTGCTAGCCATAAATCCCCAGCAAGAAAGCCTGTCTGCTCATCATTAGCCACAGGTCTGATTGGTATGAGATAGTCACTTACAGTCGACGGACACTCCAATGAAGGGCTTACCCATCTTGACAGACTCCTCTACCATGAAGCTCATGTTGTAAACACCGTTGGCACTAAAGTCCATGGTCCAGCCTCCACCGTGGATAGAGACACCAACCGGGAGTTTCTCCTTCCTGCTGCCCTTGGGCATAGCAGGCCTGACGATGTTCAGTGTCAAGCAGTCCTCGCTGAAGGTCGCAGGGCCTTGATCAGCGATGTTCTACACCATATCGGGGAGACTTCACGCGAACATGAGAGGGGAGACTTACTCCATAACCGACACAAGAATCAGCATACTTGGTGACGTTCTTGACCTTGAAAGTCTCGTTCAAAGGCTGAGAGTTCTGAAGACGAAGTTGGCCGACAGGAGGTTGAGCAAAGGGAACACCGAGGAAGAGATCTTGATCTAATCCAGCGACATATTTGCCCTCAAGGGTGCCGTTCTTGACTCGCACAGGAGGTGCTTGTCGTCCAAGAACGTCTTCAGTGAGAAGGGCGACCGCAGTGGCCAGTTTCAGGAGAGAAGGCATAGTGAAAAGAAGGCTTGGCGTGACACTTTTCGAGTCTCAGAACCATCTTGCTGGTGGAACTCGACATTATTTATTATTCCGACAGTCTTGCCAGAATCAAGGTCTTAGTCAAACCATTGACGAAAGCTCCGGCCAGAGTGCCATTGAGCGGAGAACAGAAACGTCATGCGGAACGATTCCCATAAGATCCATCAAAACCTCTCAAGCACCACGTATATCATCAATCAGGAACACCGCGCTACAGCCATGCCCGTTCCCTGTTTCGACCACAATTCCGAGTATCCACGCTTGCCGAGGTCAACCGCTGTCCGCTCTTTTTGTCTGAATCGCAAGTCGAATGATGCACGCAACGGTATTCCCCGTGGGGAACCGCAAATAAACAATGCGTGCGGGGGAACTTTGATAGCAGAACATCGGGAAACTTGAAACCCCCCGGATATATCGATGGGGAACCACAAACGGGCCGTTAAGGCTCTTGTGATCGGACCGTAATTGGCAGCTGGACCACTAGTGATGGAACCATGGACCTGGAACTGGCCGACAGGGGGGGACTTGGCTTGGCCGATACTACTACCCTCGTCATGAATATAACCGGTCATGATCGTAAGTCCCGTCGGTATCCACGACTCGTTGGGAGCGAATGTCATCTATTCCGCAGGTCAAGATGGTACAGCCAATAGATGATGTGTATCTCTCCCCGAGTTATTGTATGCAATGTAACCCTAGCTAAACGAGCCTAAGAATACCGAACCTCGATACTGAACTGGTCATTTTTGTCATCGATCAACGTGACCTTGACTCCCCATCCCGAGGCCTCAAACGACTTCTTCCCATTCATCGACAAAGTCCCGTCGTTCAATGGTTCCGCGCCATTGTCACCCCCGCAGCCGTTCGATCCGGGCGTTGCGTCAAAGACCTTGAGTCCTTGATCGAACCCTCCCAAGTGGCTAACGTTGTACCAACGGTTTACAGAAGAACTCCCGGTGCGCAGATACCCCCATCAACACCTTTCGCAACACGAGCTTCGACAACGAAAGCAGAAGTATCGTTCTTCGCAACGACAACAACCTTGACACCACCTTCAATCTCAACAGGAGTCAACGTATACTTTCTTGTGCCACGTTCCAGAACACAGTCAATGGCCTCATTGACCAACCATCCAAGTCTCCATTTATCCCAAGCAAAGAATTCAGGCGCCACTCCTCCCACATTTCCCATGATACTCCATCCTCCGGTGTGCTAGCCAGTCGGCAGATCCGGCGTATTGGGGTAAGTGGTCGGGCAAACACATCGAGTGTGCTGTCTCGTGATTGACCGCCTTATAGCCCCACGAGATGTAGGGATCGGCGCCGAAAGTGACAGCTCTTCTGGAGACGAGTTTCCCATTCCGTGTTGAGGCGCTGAAGCTGGATCCGAGTGATCGGGTCATCTTGTCGTTGTTGCGTGCCGTCGCGATGTACGGAATGTCCGTCTCGGGGGGTGGTGCTCTCGCATCGCTGTTTGTATATGCGTCGAGAGCATCTTGGATATAAGACAGATGCTGTTCAGCGCTAAAACTCTCTTCCCACTTGTAGGATGCTGCTGATTTGGGCATGCGGTAGAACTTGGTAGTATCGGCTGTGATGCTGAGTTCAAGTTGGCCGTAACTGGCTGTCTGGTACCACTTTGCTGCATCCGGTACAAGAAGATGGCGAAGCTCTTTGGCGGACTCAGAGGCTGGTGACCGAGCATCGGAAAAATCGACAAAGACCACGTAACCCTGCATCGTACCAGTTCGGGAGATACAGTCGTCCTGAAACCCATGTCCAACACTAAAGTGGGCATCGGTTCTAACTTCTTGGCAGCTTGCATGTTGTTGCAGCTGCTATCGCCGAAGGCAATAATGCCGACAGTGAAGATATCTTGAACAGCATTGTGAAGTACGTCGGAGTATGGAGAGTTTCCACGGCATTTTGGACGTCTATCCCAGTTTATATGCCAGATAATTATTGAGTTTTGCCGGGCGTACCAAAGCTTGGACCTGTAAATGGTGCGTTACGATTCCTAACATGTTTCGTTTATATGGGAAACACGGGCTTTATATAATAAGGATGGCAATGCGAAGCGCAGCCTTAAATAAGCTCCTGTTTCAGACCGTTCAAAAGTGGCTATCACCATTCAGGATTTGTACGAGGGATCAGAGTCATCAGACCAGGCCCCAGATAAATGATTAACTTGCATTATGTTCGAAACAATAATCTTGTATTAACCTTTCTGAATTCGGATCGTGGGACGCTCTCATGCAGTATCATAAGATCTGTCGGGACAGCTTGGAGGGCTCATTCCACTACTTCTGCAACAGACTGTCAACAGAAGATAGACGTCGCTTTCAGGAATCAGAAGTGTGGAAATATGCCTTCATTCAGGACTGGGCGCAAAATATGTTCTTTCACTCTCTAGAGCATTCCCATGGGTGATGCGTGGACGCCTGGTCATAGACCTTGAGGCCTACTAGGAGTAGACATTTATCCCTTGGCTCCATCAGGCTTCAGAAATTCTTTGTCCAGGGCATCGAGACGAAGTTAGGGAGGAGCTTCTAGCTTCTCCCACTCACAGTCTTCCACAACTACATGAGATCTTATAGAGCTCTCCTGTCACTCAGCTCAATATCCTGGAATGGGGTTTAGAGACCGCTATAGGCAAAGGCAGTCATAGAGATCCACTTATCCTCGATGCTATATAAATTTGGTCATACCTGATATCGCTATGGAATCTTCGCTAAATAGTGATGACAATTAGTGTATCTGCCTCGTGTATATATACATGTTTATATCCGAGTGATCCCTGTACGAGAAAGGTGGGGGAAAAAACATGACCATCCTACTTGCTGATCAAGTCGATCAGCACCGATGCCTTCATCTCAACAAATTGCAACACCCGATTCAACCATCTCTGATGACCAAGGACATCGGATTCAACCCAACTTCAGAGATCATCGTACTGGAGGCGTTGCGATGATACCTCCGGTTTGTGGGTCAAGCCCCGGGGCAGAGAATCATCTCACGCACGTCGCGAGTTCGTGCTGACAAGTCTGTAAGAATAGAATGCCTTGGGAAAGAGGCAGACCTGGTGAATAACATTCCACTGGCTTACTCCATGGCACCGTTTGTTGATCTCTTGTGAAGACCTTTTCTCTCATGCGGCTCCCTCGGTGAACTTGGTAGAAGACGTTTTGCTCTTTATTTCCGAAAAGTCGTTGTAACCGTGAGCTCTCCCCCATCGCCGGCATTCAGGTTATTTATCTCCGGCGCTGGCGCCGAGTGACTGAGATTGAGTCAGCAAGCCAGCAAGCAGGATAGCACTTAAGCCCTATGTGAAGGAGACAGGCTCGGGCCAGTGTCTATATTGCCCTGAGAAGTGACCTAGATCCTCTACATGATGACTTGCCAACGGGTTGAGCACCTCATCTTGCTGATGAGGGTTTACTATAAGATCTATGGCCCAAATCATATAGGTAGGTAGCGTTGTAATATATTTTCAGAGCTTCTTAATTATTCATGGCTAAAATCTTTCGCAATAAAGGTTTGGACGGACTTTTACTAACTTATCACATTACTAAGTCTTTGATGATTTGCTTTACCGATGTATTACCAACCTGTTTATACTCTTGTGCATCCTATCATGATCTCTCCCAGTGAGAAATGGGAAATGCGTATACGGAGAATCCAGACTCTTCATGTATCAAAGTCGTGATGCTTGTCATTTATTGAAATCGGCGAGAATTGATGACTTTGTCGCGGATACTACTGGGCTCTAGTGATTTTGTTTGTTCTTGAAGATGAGTCTTCGCATACAATGGCTTCAATAGCCCGCATCATAAACATGGAAGAGATGGTTAATACAATCGGGAGTAAGCCACGTTTATATAGAACATGTGTGACTCAGTCACAGCTGGGTTCGCGCGAGTATTGACCATGATGAAGAAAGTTGGCGAGAAATGAAGCGACGAAATTGTCATACCCTATACCTGGCTAGCCGAGGCGCTGGCATTACGGATATCGGCGACTGACAAGTGCTAGTACCTGAACCAAACGAGCCACAAAACTTGTACGAAGATCAACTGCCCCTGAAGCCAACGCCGCAAAAACTGACGATGGCTTCAATAGCGTGACAAAAGGAGTTGAAACAAATCGATAGCGTGGAGAGACCATGGCTCAATACATCGTTAGCTTAGGGTGGAACAGATTCTCGAACGCTGATTGGTGGCTGAGAGCCCTACTGACAGAGCTCTTTTTCAGGTGACAGGGATTAGCATCTGATCAAGGATAAAGCGAGACAGGGCTAGTAGCCCAGGGGTTTATCGGGACTTGCAGCAGTTGCTCTACACCTGGAGCATACAAATAGGGGGTTCACAATGCCGAAATAAACAAGGCCCAGAGCAGAGTACTCTGTACTCTGCATGGAGTATTCCTACAGTACGGGATGATTATTAGCGGTCATTAGCATCATCGCCAAAGCAAGGGGGCGGAGCTCAGCAGCCATCCAATGAAACCCCGTTTCAAGTGGCGGCGTCTTTAGCTTCAGCTGAGGAATCGTGCAGTAACAAAGAGCCCCTCTTTTGCAGCATGAACTGAGATGAAATGATCGAGAGGGGAGAACATTTCTCCTGTTCAGTGAACGAACATTGATGAAGCTTCATTTGGCGACGGCAGTGGACATTCGAGGGGGCGTCGTTGAGGCAGAGGTTGTTGGGCTGGTTTGCTGACGCCCCCCCCGACCGTTGAGTCTGATGCTAGCGACGGCAGTTTCGGGAGGAGAAAAACAGAGTCACAGCCCTGCAACGTTCAAAGTTTGGGTGAGCGAAGCGTGATCAAGTACCGGCCTTGGCAGTTATGTGAGATTGCGAGTGCTGTCTGACTCCCCAAGCCTGAAAAGCGCGTGATTGATGGCAGAGCCCTTGAAAGAACTGATGCGCTTCGAGAAAGAAGCTGGAATATTGACGAGATCTGGGTAAGGCCATGATCGGCAAGCCCGGGTCAGTACAGAGTAACTATATGTTGTGGCCGGTTTTTGGGTACAGAGTACATTGGCCCTCTAAAGAAATTGCTTGGCGGAACGGGATCCGTTAGAATGACCAACACACACCAAAAAGTAGCGTAAGCATCCCCGCATTGCGTGCAACCTACAGTGCCCAGTACTCTGTACAGTGTCACCATCAATCAGGACTCTAATAATAACCTTGTGAAGACAATCCAATATCCAATTCAATGAATCTGATCGGCGGAATAACCCTTCATCAGAAACAAGCACAGCAAGGTCGAATTCCCAACTACCGTGGCCTCATGGTCCCCTTTTTCTCAGGCGTCGTCGCAGATTGATTACAGTGGATCAACGAGGCGTCAAGCCTTGACCAACCGTCATGAAGCGCTAACCTGTACACGATCGCTACGGTAGGGAGAGCAGAAGATGATACTCTGTACTGTATCTAAAGTAAGAACCCCCTGGACTCCAGTTAAGAGAGAGAGAGTCAGGGGTCTGCCCCCTCTCTCTCTCAGCTGAGCTGTCTGTCACTCTTCTTGTCTTGCTTTATTTTTTATTTTTCTTGCTTGCTTCCCGACACTCTTTTCTTACGTTCTTTTGTTTGGGTCATCCCATCACTCAGCGCATCAATCGTCGTCCCGATCGCCAGAAAATGATCGTTCCAAGGTCAAACAGAGCCGTGCTCTTGGCCGTCGTCGTTTTCGTCACCATATTTCTCGGGCTTGCGCATTTCCACCTCAAAACTCCCTCCGAGTCAACAACAGCAGCCGTAAAGAGCGGAGTGTAAGATTTTTTTTCATCTCCCCCTCTTTTCGCAGCGATGGGATTTATCTGACAATTACCTTTCTTTGAACAGCGACGAGCCCGCACCCTTTGTCCCCGAGGCAGAAGCCGCCGCTGCTGCTGCCCCGACTTTCGTACCCGGCGCGGATGGAAAGATTGGCGCGACACCCGCTGTTGAGGTCGTAGCTGAGACGCCGAAACCTGAGGAGCACCACCATGTTGTTACGCCTGATAAGCCTGAGGCTGATCCTGCGGAGGAGCCCAGCGATCCAGAGGAGATTGCTGAGGCTGAGGAGCAGGCTGCGAATGCGTCTCCTGCTCCCGCTGCTGCTGCTCCGCCCGCCGCTGGGCAGGGGAAGGCGCAGGAGCATGACCACGACCACGAGAGTGAAGAAGAGTTCATCCCCGAAACCGAAGTCGAGGAAACACCCGAAGGTCCCGCCGTCCCCGAAGCCCCCGCCGGTCCTAACCTCGATGCCTTCACACCCGAGCAATGGATCAAGCCCGCCGTAAAGGTCAACGACCCCGAATACTACCCCTACGGCCACTGGCCCTCCAAGCTTCCCTCCGACAAGCCCATCTGGACCAAGCCCCTCGGCAAGAAGCTATGCATCGTCGACCTCGAGAGTCGTCGCTTCGATAAGCCCGGCCAGCTCTGGTCCAACGAGATGACGTGGAACAAGAGCCGAGAAGTCCACGGCCCATCCGGTGGCACACTGAACCACTGGGTCTACTGTACGTCCTCCGCTTACCTTCCCCTCCCCAGCGCTCGCCGTGTACTAATGTCTCAATAGCCAAGATCCACGGATACCAGTACTATCACATCAAGATCAACGGCTACCCTGACCGTCGCGATTCGTGGAAGAAGCCTTCCGTCCTCTCACAAGTTCTCAAGAAGCACGACGTCTGTGTCTTCATCGACTCCGACGCTCTCTTCAATCGTCTCGACCTCCCCCTCGAGTGGCTCATGAACTACTGGAGCATTTCTCCCAAGAACAACTCCCTTGCCCTGCCCTACGATCCCGACATCCAACATAATCGTGACCGACGAGGAAACCTATTCCTGAACACTGGTTTCATGATCATGCAGAACAAGAAGAAGACATACGAGATCTTCAAGGAGTGGGATGACTGTGCCAACGACGGCGGCAAGTTCCCCGGCTGCACCGAGTTCCGTACCCGAAAGGGTTGGCAACCAACCGACCAGGGCGGCTTCGGCACGTTCATCCGATACGAGTATCCGGATGACATTCTCTCCCTGCCTTGTACCGAGGCCAACGGCTTCCCTGAGAGCAACTCGGGCTGCGACGGAAAGTTCATCAAGCACGTTTGGATCGGCAAGGAGGATCGTCTCGTCCAGGCCGTCGGTGCCGTCTTCCCCGGTGTTCTCCTCGAGACCTTCCACAAGCAGTTCCTCAAGGAGTCGGAGGCTTTCAAGACTTCCGAGGACGATCTGATCAAGCAAAACGGAAAGCCTTGGTAGGCGGTTTCTTTACTTTGGTGCTGGAGTTTTGTGCTTTACAGTCGATCGGCGTTTCGATTCCCCATGTCAACAGTTCGGAGATCAATACATGGGAGTCGGGTGTATAAATAGAGAATGTAATTGGATATAGACATACGAGGATGGGGGCGGTACGTCAAACTGAATGTACAAGTTCAAACCAAGTCGCGCTCGACGCATGGAAGAATACGAGACCCTACTCCCCACTTTGCGCAGACTTTAGACCAGCCTTGGGGGAGAACCGCAGCAGTTGAGACCAGCTTCTGAGGGGTTAAGGATGAGAAAAGCCTCAAGTTTGACGAGTTTATTCTTCTATCCCAAATACTAATCCTCGCAGTTGTCTTCATGGCCTGTACCATTTCCACCTTGCCCTTGAACAGTAAACCCCCCACGATTTGCAGACTTTGGCCCGCGGTCGCGGCCGCCGGCCGTCGAACGCATCCGAGGAGTTGGACTAATCACCTCTCTGTCAGAAACCCATGCCCTCCAAGATATTGATATGTTCGGTCGATGAAGGAGCGGTGTGGTACGTACTGCGGTTCTAGACTGTAGAAAACTTGTCAGCATGTGTACGACATTTGAAGAACACAAGCGTATGCGACGAGGAAGTTCCATGAAACGAGGTTCTCGAGGGCAAGGGATATGTGCCTACGTTGGTCTCTGAAGAGACATAACGTTTCTAGACAAATATTAGCTGTTGATCATGTAATCATCGACTGTTCATGACTTACTGCCAGAGGCACTTTGCTGAGTTGGAGAGTCTACGAAAGTAGTCAGCAATCGTGTCCATGAATTGATGATCGCAGTCGCATGTTATGGATGTGTTTTTGAGAGGGCGCTGGAAGGGACGTTCACACTCACGGTTTTTTCCGAGGGCATCTGGAAGGACTATCAGCAATCCTGTGCACAGCTAGACATGTCGTTACTCAGGTGGCAAGTTTATCTCACGATGTTGATGCGTTTGCTGCATGACTGGTCAGGCGAGAGTGCTTGGAATTGGGGGTGGACAAAGCCACGTAGGGAAAACTTACCAGTCCAGAGATTTTTGATGGACTGGATGAAGACAGACATGTTGGAAGTGTCAAAGATTGGATGGAGAACAGTCTGAACTTACACCGTTGGGCTTCGGAAGACGCTGTGCGGACTGCGTGTCAGCAACAAGACGAGGAACGGCGGTGTCGGAAACGTACGCGAACTGCGATCAACAATTAGTCGACACTCTCAACAGGACTCAGGAGCATGGAGGATGAGGGAACTCGCCGCACAGATGTGATCGAGGCTTGCTTTTGAGAAGTGGCTTGGTGACTTGGTCTTCTAGCGCCATGGTTTGTGAGGAATGCGGAAGATGCGAGATGTAAGAGTTGAGTGATCATGTTTGCAAGAGAAGTGCAGCGAGAACAGATGGTGGTCTCCGGAAACTAGTTACCTTACCTACCTCAGGGTTACAGGAAATGGAAACCGCTACCGGTTACATACAAGTTTTCTTGAATTTAGATGAGTTTATCTTTATCGCGCCCCGTTATACCTCCACTGTATTGTTTAGAGTTGTTTAGAACTGTTTAGAATTGTTTTAAAAATTCTATCTTTCCCTAACTAGTCTTTATCCTAATAATCAATCGTTTTGACCCTTTTTTCCCAACGCATCGATCGCCACGTTCTCCCCGGCAGGAACCAAACTTCACATTTCATCATCCCAGCTGAGTTGCATCGCCTTTCTTGTAGCCTAGGCGCCTATATAAGAGTTACATCCAAGCCGAAATCCAATACATGTCCGGGTTAGTGCATGATGTATTTCTGCCTAATGTGCTGTATTACCTCTATCGTAACCTAATTGCCTGTATGTGAGAAAACGCCATCCTCATGTGGCGTATCTCAAAGATCAAATGGAATTCCTCTCTCCGTGGTCTCCCCATGTTTCATCTCAATCTCCTCCAAGCTATATCCTTTCGTCTCGCTCATGAACAGAATAACCATTATCGTTGTGACGAGACTGCATCCGGCGAAGAGGTGGTATGCGCCAAATGAGGACTCGTCAAGCAGCACCGGAGTAACAAGGGCGACGATATAGTTGGCAGCCTACCAAATATGTTAGTACATATCACAACACTGTTCTGGGAGCTTCACCCACCCAGTTTGAACTTTGCGCAAGACTCGAAGCACTGCTTCTCGTCCATCTCGGCATGCTTTCAACAACCCACGTCCGGAAACCAATGGCCCAGGTGAAGCTGAAAGCAATAGCGAAGAGGTAGATGCAGACGATGACAACCCATCTCCCAGCGCCGTACTCAGGGTGAACTTGTCCAAGATAGGGGGCGCCGCACTCTATTGCAGCACCGAAACCGAATATGATGGATCCTATGGCGATGAGCCTCACTTGTCCGAAACGATGGGCTAGAGCGCCTGCAATGCGTGCCGTCAAAGCCCCAGGGATGGGAATCGTCGACACGATAACGCCGTGAATAGTTGCAGAGAAATCACCAAAAGTGTCCTTGAAGGCAGTCATGGTGGTGATGGGGCCAATACTCCCAGTGTCCATTCTAAACAACGCAATCAGACTATCAATCTCATAACTATCGCAATTGAAGAACATACCCAAAAAGGAATGCAACTCAAAATGTTGCAACGCCTGCGCTCGCATACAACGGCACCTTCATCTTCGCAATTCAACCTTACAATGAAACCTACGGAATCATAGCTAACTTACTAAAGAAAACAACTGCTCGATATTTTAAGGTTATCTCTCTAGTTTTCGCACAATCTTTTTAGTCGGTACGATCACATTTTTATTCTGGAGACGGAGGCGCTTGGGATTACCTCTTCCAAGGCGACGGGGCTGGCGGAGCTGCCACTCTCGGATTGTTTGCCCTGGGTGGTTTATCAGTTCGTGTTGAGGTCTGTTTTGAGATACGGATGTAACGACATAGAGATAGCAATGTCACTCTTACGGACCCTTTCAGCTTATCTCCACGGGTCTTTGGTACTGGTGCAATGCATGGTATGGAAATTTGTGGATTTAGGTTAGATACACTCACTATACATTATTACATAGCATCTCTCACCTCTCGGTACTCAGCAGCGTGGACACCCTTCCTTTAGTACATATCGATCTCCAGTGAGCTCTTCCATAGTTTAACACCATGTATGTTAGAAGGCAGGTCCGGGTATTTGTTCTTCCACGGTTCATTGGTCCCGATACGCGTGATGAAGCCGGACCTCGCTCCGGAAACACGCCCTACACCCTATGCCCTACGCCCTACGCCCTACGCCCTACGCCTTCTATGATTGACATTGAACACCCTCAGTAAACATAAGGCGTAAAGATGGACAAGTTCATGTATAACTACATTATCAATCCCATTTATTACTATCTAATCTCAAGTATAACGCAATCTAAGGCCCAGGCCAGGGCTACAAACACCAAGTTTTCAATCTACCTATAAACCGTTCCGAGGAATGTCTTCTTCCAGAGACCCTCAATCATCTCAAGAACCATCAACATGGTGTTCTTTGAAACACGAAAGCCAGTCTTTATTATCTGCTAGCGTCTGATCCCATGGATCCGAGGTATCGTATACAATCCTCCTCGCTTCCGTCTGAAACATCGCATCTGTCGGGATAACCCCGAGACTCATCTGTCGCCGCGCATATCTGCCCAGGTGATGCACCAGGAACTCGGGGAAGGCCATCGAGCTGCTGTCCTGTGTCATTGAGCGTTGCGGTCGCGCTGCAGTTTCCTCCACTGCGTCCAGATTGCCCAGACCCTCGTCGACAAAATCCGTGGTTCTTCCAACGTTCTCTCGAATCTGAAGAAGATGATCTCGGCAGCTTGGATCAGTCGCTGAGAAGGGCACAGGACATTTCCCTTCGACCTCGATCATATAAGGTGACAGCGCATTCGTCACTTGAGCTTTGACGTGCGGTTCAAAGTCATGGTCGCCCTTCCAATCAGCCATAGTATCACCCTTGCGAAAATGCTTCGCCAGGTGTTCGACTCGTTCTTTCCACGTCTCCATTCGTAGACCGCAGATTCCACATCTCGATTTCACATGCGGGCCCTCGACCTTCCACGAATCTATAACCGGCACTATTTTCACGTGGTGCACGAGTCGAAGATGCTGGGTAAGATGATCCTTTCGGCTGAAGACAGGAGGTTTGTCGTCATTCTGACAGCCAGCGTGGTTGTGAGTTTCGAGATGTTCTGGCGTCGGGTCCAGTTGGCTGCAATATGCACAGTGGTTTCGTCCTGTTTCTGGGGATGCCACTACGCCCCCGAATGGCGCACATCGCCAGCCTGCAAGGTCCAGGTGAAGGGACTTTTCGTGCCGGGCCCAGTCATACTTGCTCTTGAACTTATCGCAGCAAAACGTACAGGGAAACCGTCTGTTCTGGGGTTCCTTGCCTTTGGCGGCAGAAGAACGTTTTGACTTGGTGACTCGACCTTTGAGCGAACCTTTTCGAGTTGCGGACGGTGGTGATCCCACTGACGCAGAAGAACAGCTCGTCGCACTTCCGAGACTATGCGTTGACCCTGCGCGACTCCCGACACGGCTTCGTCCTAGGCTCCCGGCGGATGAGCGAGTTCTCAATGGTGTTTTTTGTAGCGCATCAGCAATGGCAGATAGTGACGCCGCTTCAGCTTCCGGGGACGATTCCTGCCATCTTTGCATGGGATCTAGAGTGCTATCGCCTTGGTGGTTATGGCGAGGTATTGAGATTGGATCACTTCCCGTGCGATGAGGCTGCCGACGGAAATAATGGCTCCGTCTCCGTGGAAGTCCGCGTTGGGAACCTTCAGCTATCGGAGACCCGTTGAGCGACCGACCGAATCCAGGAACTCCAAACGGGGACGTCGTTGTTGGAGTTCCCGCTCGATTACCCGACGCTGCCGAGGGAGACATGTTTCCCCCAGTTGGCGTCTGTGCCGCAACGGGTGTTTGCCATGAATTCAGGCTCAATGCAGGATCAAGCCAGAATTCGCTTTGTTGTTCTGGTGGGATCATGGAGTTGAGAAAGTCATCCGTAGACTCGAGGTGTTGATGGCCAAACGAAAACTCATCATTCTGAGGCAGAAAATACGATTGCTGGGATCGCTGGTCCTGAGTCGGCGTGTTTCTATCATCAGCAGTCCTATTCGCAAGGCCAAGTCTCGCAAAATCGAGCTCCGAGAAGGTCAAGACTATCGGGTTACGCATTAGCGGATCCCCAACCCGAGATGAAAATCTGCTTACTATCGCCATCAACGTCATCCGACGGCGGCCGTCTCGGTGCACTGAACCCCATTGCTCTCGAGTCTGTGTTCCCTTGCAATTACCTACGGCGGGTAAGCACCTGTGGTTATTGGGTATAGTAGTTTTGGCGATGGTTGTTGAGGCCGGGCAAGGTCAGTCATCGAGGCGCCTTCTTGATGACAAAAAGGCGTCGTTGACTTTCCGGAATCGGAGTGAGAAACTAACCCCCACCTTGACCGAACATTCCGTGACACCGAATATGCGATACTACGTCTCCATCGCGAAACAGTCAGAGGCGATTTACTTCTGCTTTTTTTCCAGCCGCAATCCTGGTGTTTCCCCGACTATGTTTCTCCACAGTTTGCCATATTAGAGCGACTACTACTCATGCGCGTCGGCACAGACCTTCAGTCATAGATAAGATTATCTCATCAAATCTCCAACGAAAGATAAAGCTACGCGTCACTTTGGCGGTATGAGCTTGCCTCTACGGGCTGAAGGTTCATTGTTTTCTCCGTAGACGGTAGACGGCCTGACTCACCGAGCTCAGGTCTGAGGGCCCTCGGCGTTGAAGCCCTTTGTCGTAGACTCGTAGTAGTGAACAACACGTGGACCTGCAAGACGGCTAATTCTTTTCGCTTCTTCAGTAGCTGCTTGTTCAATTATCCAGTCAATGATTCTATTATCTATATATGCAGTTCCCCAGTTCCACTATAGTCGTCGTTCCTCATCGCTCAACAATGATGGTGATGAAGCACGACAAGTCGATATGAGCTCTGCAAATGAGCAGACAATGGCATCATCCGTGCCAAAGAGCATATGTTTATTCCCAAGACAGTCCGACCCTGATCACCCAGTCATTGATTCTGCTGCTCGCCAAGTATTGCCTTGTGCACGCCTTTGGCTGCGGTCAGGTTCAGGCCAACGACCTTTAGAGAAGCTGGAGTACTGATCATTACTTTCATCCGTGCTTACTACAGAGTACAGAGCGGGATCGGAGCTATCCAAGGACTATCACAGGGTTTCATCGTTGACAGAGCGTTCAGCGTTGCCACCTTGAACGTCGACAAGCTGGACAGCTTACAGGTACCCAGGCAAGACGTTTTGACAACCCGAGTCGACCCGATCTCGACTGAGCAAAACCCGTCGATAATTCTAACGGTATCCTAAGTTAACCTTTCCTTGCCTTTCCATCTCTTTTCTTGATCGTCGTTGTTGTACAAGTTGGTGACATTCGCGAATGACAACACAGCATCGGTCCAATCAGTGCTGGTAGCTCATGGCGCGTGACGCTCTGCGTAGGGCGTGAAAATGGCTTAGCTCGGACCAAGATCGGAGCATCATACATATCTGGCAGCAGCAATGACGCTTACCCAAAGCGATCAAGGTCAACATGTTTCACGTGAATAAGTAAACACGAGGACTTGTACGAACCCAACAGGCTACGAGCGAATGGCAGCATGTCACCTCTGAGTCAGTTGACCCGCACTGGAGTATGACGTATCTAAGAATCTGGATACCAACAGCGATAGCGACTGTCAACGATGGAGATCTGCAGGTCTCATGGCATCCTCTTCTGGAAGATTAATGAATTGTATGGCGATATCAAGCCGCCTCTCCTTCTTTCTCTTCACCTTTCTTGACCGCATCAACCTGAACTATCGAATGCGACAGCCCCTTAACATCCTCCTTCTCATCAACGACCATAGCCGTCAAGCTCTTCCCATATACACAGCCAGAGTCCAGACCAAAGGTATATCTCGCAACCTCGGGCGAGTCTGCACCAACCTGTATTCCAACTCTTGCATCATGGCCGTAGACGACAATACTGCGCTTCTCGGGATCCTCAATCGAGTTCTGCCATCGATTCCAAGCATCAATCCACCAATCGCCTTCGCGATTATCGAGAGGAAATCCGACAACACCCTCTTTGTACTCACCATTGAAGCCTTTGCCGTTATTAACAACATCTGCCCATTTTCCCAACTCGGCCTTTATGTCGGCATCAGTGACATCGTGGTATGCTGCATAGCGTCGCGTCCGACTCTTGGCTCCCTTGAGTAGACCTGCTCGAATGGGCTCGGTGGCTGTAGCTTCTGGGTCTTGATATACCAATCCTCGCATGTTCATGACGGCCCATGGATCTTGCTCTTCCAGTGGAAGTAAGGGAACCAGACCTCCGTGCGCGACAAGCAGAGTTCCAGAATTCCAGGGCGGTGATGTCGCTCCCTTTCGTAGTTTGATCCGTAGAATCAGCGGCTGCGAGGCCAGCCAGGAAATTTGCTCATCCGTAAGATTGGCGGCAGTTGTAAAGTCGCTTTCCGAACTGTAAGGTTTGAGGTCCTCCGGCGATATCGACTTCAAATCCTCCTTCGTCTCGGCTGCGGCCGTTTCGTCATCTTTGACCTCCTTCTCCTTTTCCGCCTCAAGCGCCAGCCTCTTCGACCTCTCGATAAGCTTCTCATTCTCCCCCCTTTTGATAGCAGAATGCGCAGCAAGCACCCTGTCCTCATTATTCCCTCTTGTCGCACATGCCCCGAGCTCAATCGCCAACTGGACAACACCAGGGCTATCAGGACCCTTGTTGATCAAATCCCCTACAAAGATGAGTTTGTCGCCATTGGACTTGTTATACGAGACTTTTTCGAGTAATTTCTTCAGTTCGGACAGATGGCCGTGTACGTCACCGACGATTATGAGTCTGCCTGGGGCGATGGCATCTTGGATACGAGACTGCAAGGGATGCCACGGAAAATCGACATGAGAGCGCGCGGTAGAGGAATGGGTATTTATCTCGTATTCATTTTCGTGAGAGGGCATTTTTTGTTGTTAATAAAAAAGGCCCCGATCTGTATTGAAAGTTCCAACTGAACAGAAAGTTAGCTGTGGGGACAGAAGGTACATCGTCAGCGCGGCATAATTGCTAGGTACTGGAGGTCACCCTTGCTTGTCTTTGAGTTATGAAAAGCTGGATCACGTGACTATACTAGCTCAATCAGAGTAACCAATCAGGCGCAGGTCGGGGAGGGTCCCGGCGGCCCGATATGCACTTTCTGTACATATTACAGAAGTCTGCATAATTCGACGCTTGTTATATTAGGTTAGACCTCAAAAGTCGGTCACCAGATGTGGCATAATTAGGACTAGCCTGCCTTCTGACCCCATAGCTAACCTTCTATTCAGTTTGAACTTTCAATACAGGTCAGGGCCTCTTCTACTAATAATCTTTGGGGCACTCTCGAGTTTGCGTTTTTGCTAAGGGAGGAGAAAATGGGTTTTGTTACGAACGGGTGAATCAGAGCATGGTTATTGGGAATTGATTCCACTTTAGCGATGACGAATGTGATACAGAATAATAGCACGTGGGAATAAGGAAAGAGGAGTTTCGTATTTACCAGTCGAAAATACAGATTGCCCAGGCCTAGGGAGATAGTTTTTAGAACACCAGCAGTTATAGCCTGGTCCTGTGCATTGGGCGACGTGAAGATGAGTGTTGCTATATGATATCCACTACAGCCCTGTAGAAAAGGCGTGGTGGCAGAGTGGTCTAATGCGATAGACTAGAAATCTATTCCCTTCGGGGGCGTCTGTTCGAATCAGGCCCACGTCGACTTGTTCTTTTTGACCATTCCACTGATCTTCATCAGTTTTATATTAACCTTCACTCTCTTTATGATTTTTTCTCTTATTTCTGCATACTTTGCTAGCTTATCTTACTTGCTAAATTGCAGTTATATTTAATCTTCATATCTTACTAGTCTGTTGCTATTATGTCAATAGAAGTAAGCTCGTTCGCTGCAGATTGTTTGTTGCGAATAACCTGCAATAAAATGCAATCACTTAATATAGTTTGCCTTATTGTCTCTGCCCGGAGCGATTGTATCTATCTAGACAATTCAGACCTTGTTATTTGGTCCATGGGACTTAAACTGCAGATATTCTCTGTCTGAATTAGTGTAGGTCGTGCAGCCGTTGTGTCTGCCGTTTAAGCATATACCTATGCTTCCGCAACAACCTACTGACAAGATCTCGTAATTGCTTAAACACCATGATGTTGAGTTGGTTCACATGAAAACGATTGTTTGAGCGGCATCTAATGTTAGACGCCTCAGTGGAAGGAGACTCGTTCGAAGAATCCATGCTCAGGTCTTCGTGACAGGGGGCCCCATCTGTAGAGTTCATTAGATCCAACAAGACTTCGCTGACCCGTTCCCCATTTGCCCTTGGTCCAGAGGGTCAAAGAGCTTAATTGCCGCCAAGGCAGGTGGTGTGGAAAATGCATGATATGACTTGCTTTTCAGCTCCATAACTCTGATCTGGAAATCCCCGGCTTCCAGTTCCCCGGGATGCCCAGACCCAAAGCAGCAGGGCTCAAAGAGGCGATATCTTTTCACATGGCATGCTACACGGCCAAGCCAGAAGCTTTCCAGGGCCTGGACCTCGAGAAATTCGCTTAGCAAAGAAGCATTCGGTGGATAGCGTCGTGTAGCAGACGCTCTCGGCGACTAGAAGCGCCCCAAAAAGCTTGATTGTAGGCAGATACGACGAAGGCGTGGAAACTTTGATTCCAGAAAATACGAGAGGACCAATCGTGGCTTGCGCTGGGTGGGGGGCTAGAATCGTTTGTCTTTATTGATTGTGGTGTTTATTGCTGTTTGCGTAACCTGATAGTTTGGCCCTGCATTCCAGTCGCGGGGCCCTGTCGAGTGTCGACTAGCCCAGGTCCCAGGCACGATAGCGACAATCACTGCCAAGATCAAGGGTTCAATGGCTTTTTCCAATGACGAATATTGTGAGATTGGACGTTGTTTTGCCCTCATGGCATTGTTGGTTATGAATGAGCTGTCTGAACCGCTGTTGTAAGACATGGATGTCAAGGGATGACGAGAGGAACAAGAAATCCCGCGATAAGGCGACGCTTGTTCTAGCGCATCCCTTGTGCCTCGCGAGTAAAACAAGACAGCTTTAGCCTCTTCTACCACCTCGTAGTGGCTGTAGCGTATAGACTCAGGGTCTTCTTAGTTGAACGGGCTTGTCGAATTCGGCAACTCGGATCTGATGGAGGAGCCGAGCCAACTGAACTTGTCAACTTCGGATGGTGAGGCCGCTGTAAGCAGGCCTCGATCATTCCACACTAGCAAAACCGCTCGGGATCTAGGCCCTCATCTCCACTTCAGCTGTGAAAATGGGCTCTTGAAATGAAGATGTAGCTGTTCCCCCTGCTCGCTCTGGAGATCCATCCCTCTTGGTAGAGTCACATCATTCAGTGTTACGCCGTACGCTTGTCTTGTAAGTCAAGTCTGCAAACAAAAACAGGTCGAGTCGTGTTACACGACTCAACTTGTGACATCGAACACATACAGGACTGACTTATTCCTCCAGGTTGTTAAGGGCCAGATCGTACCCAGGCAGTCTCCCGACGGTCCCCTGGTGTCCTCCCGACGACAAGATGTCGATATTTGGTCGGTTCCAAGAGAGCAAGAAACAATGGCGTAACTGCATAGTGGCCTGTTTCGCCATCTATGCTCTCGGTTTTCTATTCTTCTACTACAGCTTCCCGGCCTTTGGTGACTTTGCTCGACCTTACCATCACCATGCCGCCTCAGTCACGAAGCACTCAAAACATGTCAAGCCGGACAACATCACCGTCAGCGGACTGGTATTCTACGGTCGAAAAAGCCGAGTTGAGATTATGAAGTGCTACATCGAGCGCAACCTGGTCGAAAACGGAGGATGGCTTGATGAAGTCCTCTGGGTCGTCAACACCGAGCAAGAAGGTGATCTCCGATATCTCGAGGAGGTCCTGGCTTCCAACCCGAAGCGATACAAGAAGATCTATTCCGACGAGATTGCTGGGACATACACATACAAGAACATCTGGAACAAGTTGGACCGTGGAAAGTATTACGTCAAGATTGATGACGACGTCGTACGTGCAATATTAATGTCTTGGCTCGCTAAACACTAATCATTTGTCTCGCAGGTCTGGATCGACGACGACGCTATCCCCAGTCTTGTCACACGTAAAGTCCAAAACCCCAAGGACTTTGTCGTCTCTGGCAATATCATCAACAACCCCCCTCTTGGCTTCTTCCATATGCGAATGGGTGCCATTCACCCATACTTCCCAGAGGCCTTTGAGCCATTCAGCGTCACAAACGCCACTGACTACTGGAGACCATCACGACATCCTTCATGGGAAGGACCCAAGAAGTACAAGTGGGAACTCAAGAATGAACCTCCTACCTGGCCTCATCATCGATGGCTGCGAGTCCCCGACGATTCGATGCTTGTCCAGACTCCGGCCGCTGAACTCAAGTACGATATCTGGGGCGATAGCTATCGCAACTGGGCTATCGCTTCTCAAATGCATATGTCCCTGTTTGAGAACATCGAGAAGAAGCAATTAGACCTTTACAGATTCGAGAAAACTTGGACCATGTACGAGGATCGAATCCGAATCAACTTCATGTGCATCTACGGCGATGACATCCTCGACACTGATCCCGAAAACTGGCCCGCAGGACGGGGCGACGAGGATATGATTGTTCTTGATCTCCCTAAGAAGCTTCGACGCCGCAAGTCCCCCATCAGAAACTCACCATGCTTCATAACTGACACTCTTCCAGCTGTTGTCGTCCAAGGCGACGCTTTAGCCGCTCACTACCAATACATGGACCAGAAGAAATTGGAATCAACCGACGTCCTAAGACGATACCAATCCATCGCAAAGGATAAATACTGTCTGAACTTGGATGCAGTGCAGGGCGTCGCGGAGGCAAATCTGAAACAAAGGTCGATCCGAAGTCTCTTTTCAACCCCAAGTGGGTATGATGTTTGATCTCTATAATACGGAGTTATATATCCTGGGATGGGAGCGTGTCAGTTATTATGCTAGAAATTACACCGGTCGTTTTTTAACCGCTTCATCTCTTGCCTTACAACCTGTCCACCTTCGTGAAACTTGTAAATATAACTTGGTTTACGGGTTGTTTTATATCGGTTATTTGTTACCGTCCGGGTTACATGGCATGAGATGGTCCTGGTCTGCGAAGGGATAGGGGCCAGTGATGTCGAGACCCTCTTTTAGGAGGAATCGTACTATCGCCACAGGACTAACCGCGACTTCTATCAGGATCTTCATTCAATTCTCTGCCGACGAGGTCTCGAAGCGCCTCGGGAAGTGAGAAAGCATCAGACCTTAATATGAGATGTCAAAAATAAACTCAGCAAAGGGTATCCTAAGTCTGTTCTAAACTTGTCCTAAACTTAGGCTAGTTAAGTTACCCAAGTCTTTTTGTCACTTAGGATCAAGATCCTAAGCTTGTTTATCCTCCTCTGGAAGCGCAAGAGGGCGAGAAGTCTTGGCTTGGACGAGAAAGTACCTGGCCACAGAGCGTGCCAAGTTTATCATAAGCTAAGGTATTCCGAACATGCTTATTCGGGTCGAGGGTTCAAGCTGTTTGACATGTTTTGCGCAAGGTAAACCAATTCACGACTGGATGGTTTCCTCTCACAGCAGAGCTTTGACCTGATACCTGGAGTGATTGGAGATTCGTGTATCGAGTAGGTTGCAAAGGATATTATGACAAGATAGTTGCAGAGCTTTGCGTGCTATATACACCAATACGATATGACTACTCTACTTTCGGGAGTGAGTACTGAGTGACTGTCCATCGAGTCTCCACACTGATCTCATTGTTCTTCATCTCAGAAGATCCAACAGTCAAGTTCTTCTCCGACCCTGACTCATCAGCGAATCCTGCGACGGCATAACCGTGCTGAGGCTTGTCATTTGCTGGCCTGTGATTGTCCATCTCCCAGGTCGACAAGTTTGAGTCTCGAGAAATCTCGGGCTGGGTGCTGGCGGCACCTGATCGGCTGGCATCCCTGAAGCCTGTTGAACGCTCGGTAGAATATCTTATTGGCGCCACTGCCGATAGACGCATCAAGCTCGAGGTTGCCGAGACAGTCATTGAGGCGCCCATTGAGTAGCAGCCCGAGGTTTGGATGAAGCTGTCCAGCGGTGTCAACCAGGGCAAGCTCCTCACCAAGCTTATCATTCAGGAAGCTTGGGTGAATGAAATATAAATAGTTGATGAATTTAGGCGGGCACTTGCACGAGCGCTGCCATCTAACATGAACTGGCTTATTATACTTGATCATTTCTAAATTTTACTGTGGTATGAATTATAAAAATCCTCCTTCGTTTAACAGAAGCGCTGAGCACCATACAAGGCACAGCAATCCAGCGCTGGCCAGCAGGGGCTCGCTGGGCATGCGCTGCACTGTACCCCAGCTTTGTCCACTGACGGAAGGACTCAACCAACTCTCTGCGTGATTGTGGACCATGCTCGCCGGTTCATGGAATCTGGAAGAGGATTCAACCCCCTACGTTTTGTGCCTGTCTGACGGATTTGTTACCTTGGATTGTTTTTTTCTGGAGGATTGTGAAACCTACCGCCACTTACCCTAAGGCAATCACAAAACGTCGATACTTGCGGGAGCGATGCAGGGCAAAGACTGATCATTCTGGTTTATTGTCATAGATGTCAAGTTCAGCTGTCGCTACTGACATCTTTGCCATCCAATTGGAGCGTTGGTGTACAAAGGAATTGCTCATCAATTGACATTCAAGTCACTCATATCCCGCACTTTGACAAGCAATCGACAAGATTGACCACAAAGGCGCGCCAAGCAAGACTTGCATGCAGTCATTGACTATCCAGCTGCCTTTGTGACGTGTTGACCCATCAGCCTCATGTTTCTCACCGATATGATATGATATGATATAGGCAGTGCCACCAATGTTTTGCTCATCTTACTCCCTAAAATAATTAAGCTCTACTAAGCGACGACCATGACAGTCCTAGGGTCAAGCATCATCACCATTGAGGGCTGAGGCAGGGTATCGTCTTGGTTTGCTAGCCAGATGCCTCGAGATGCATATCGCCTACTATCACCCATACAACTCCTGGGGTCTAGCGTTCGAAACCTCCCTCGCCAAAAGCTGGGCCGACCTCATCCAAAGACTCACCAATCCTCGCAACCAAGTCTTCACTGCAGTTCAGTCAGCACTTGATGGCGGCGGCGATGGAATTTATTGAGCAGCAGAAGTTTGACAAGGTGACGCTCTCCACATCGAATACCCAGGAAGCTTCCTTGTACCTTTGCAACAAGGCAGGTTTCGTGGTGGTAAAGGATGAGCAAAAGATTCTGTGGGATGTGCCAATGAATGAGTTGCAGCTTGACTGGACGCGACCGATTGCCGCAGCGCAAGGAGTTGATGAAAATGGAGTTACTAGGAGCGATACATAGAGGAAATACAGTATACTAAGAAACAGAACCCTCTCAAAAGTTACTAGACGATCCCAACATTGACATTTCGTTTGCGAGCTTGTACCCAATTGCCTGGATGGGACATGTACAATTGAACCTTGTCCCAATGCTGAACTAGCCACGCAACCAAAGAAACAAGAAGTATCAGCATGGGCGTCAACAGAACGAACGAGAGCTTGGTAGGTCCCAGAAAGTCGGGGATTGCTTCCTCCTGCATAGAGAGTATTGCCGCCGCCAGGGTGATGGGCGACACGACCTGTCAAGTCAAATCAGCACATCTACACGCTCATCATCATCTCCAGAGAAACATACGTAGAGTAGAAAGCAGCTGAGAACTTGTGTACTTTCAGCGACCTCAGCCTGCATCCGAGAAATTCGGTATTGCTCATCGATGTTGTGAAGGTTTAGCTGTGTTGGTGTTAGTGTCGTCCTTTGTCATTAGGACTGCCTTACTGTTCTTTCATGCTCGTCACAAAGAGTGCGGATGTTATATAGCTCCTTCAAGCAGTTCCTCACCTCCGAGAAAGTCTGCTCAATAGACACCATTGATTGACGTCTATAGCGTGTCTGCATATGGTCTGGATAAGTGAAGTTGTCCCAGCAGTCGATGGTTGTCTCTAAACACACCACCAGCTCCGTCAACTTGCGTCTTGCATGCCGGAGCCATGCCAGCGGCTGCTGCGATTCTTTGCTAGCCGTTGCAAAGTCGAATTGATCGACCTGCGCAGGAATTAGTTGTGTTCAAGATTTTCAGTACCAAAGTTATCACATATGTTTCCGCCCTCTGTTTGAACATTTGTGCTGTGTTCATCCATTCGTCTTTGAAAATGAGGAGTTGGCATTCCAGAGAAGTCAAGAAGTAGTCGTCGGGATCTAGAATCGGACGATCCGCATCGTGTTTACCGGCGGTAAAGGGATCAAGCTGAACCCCTCTATCACAATAACCCTCCACGCATTGTCTCTCATCTTCAGACTGGAAATATGTATCGACAAAGCAGTAGCCTGACCAAACCGCTTCACTTATGGGTGCAATGCACACTGCAATTTGTGCTTGGCAAAGGTAGTCCATTGCGGGGATTGTCGGAGAGTTGCCTCGAAGACAGCTCATATCCTGGACCTTTCTTAGAGGACTACCGTCCCGCCTGAGCCGTACGTCTCGGGGCTCCCGTTGCGTTACTTTCCATGAGTAAAATGGCAGATGGAATGAGACCTCATATGTAACAAAGCCTTGGGGCTATATGTGAAGAGGTTGGTATGAACAGAAACCATCACATGGTGCGTCAAGCTTACCTTGGATAGGACTCCTATATAGGGCTGAGAAGCAATGTAGGAGTAAATAAAATGTATCAACGCATTCTTTTGATGCCTAGGAGCCGTGGCCATCACACTAACCAATGCATGGCTATCTGGGTTCATGATAAACCTAGACGTGTATCAACACAGATGTCTCAAACCCCATAGAAGCTTCTGCACTCTCTTACACTAGTCTGTGATCCGCGTTGGGCTTTTCAGGATACCCATTGGACGGTGGCTCGTGGAATCTCTGATGAGCCGATTCGCATTAATGCTTAATTTTGGAGAGGAAGGGCTTACCTTTTCCACTAGCCTGGTATACATCTCGTAAGGTGTCAAAGATTTCCGTAGGCCAACTCTGGTTGAGGCTGTACCATTACTGGTTCTGTCGTCGATAAGGCAAGACTTTGTAGATGAGAGATTAACGTTTTTGGACTCCAGCTCTTGAAGCTCGCCTGAGTGGCAGAAACGATTGACCACTTCGGCTTGGTACTTACATCTCGGCTCCATGCCACCATTGGTCATAAACCAATCAACCAAGTCTCTGACCCCGACTTTTGTAGGGTTGGCGTATATATCGTTCAAGGCTTCAACCATCCCCATCGTGAGCTCTGAACTTTTTCCAGTGCTTCCATGGTCTTTGGGTTCCTCGGAATGAACAGAGCTCTCTGCGAGGATCTGATTGTTGATAAAATCAACCAGCTGCCGTAGTTTCTCGTTGTTTCCAGGCTTTCCTGGCAAGGGGCCACGCCTGTGTCTCCTTGGACTCGTTCTGTTGCCCAGTGCCATCCTGAGAGCCCCCCTGATAGCTGTACTCAAAGCTTGTTAGTAAACAGTTCGCGCTGACGCGGATGCACAAATGATTCCCCAAATAGTAGTCAAAAGTCTATGGCGCAACAACCTTCGATTCCAACCACGTAAGCTCGGATATGCGTTGGGGTTCAGGTTGAATGCAACTCTTATATAGTTAACTAGGTTACAAGGAAGGCGATACAGCACATTAGGCAGAAATACGTTGTGCACCCACTCGTGGCACAGTACAAGTGCACAAGTTTCACATGAAACTTTCCTCTTATGGATATATTAAACGACAGAGATTGCCATAAGCTATAGAGCAGTATATCATTTAATTACTAATTCTTATATCAGACATGTAGCATCCAAGACAATGTGATATGCCTGCATATGGTGGCTTGGGCGCCTGTACAACAAACGGGCACGTCAATTAGCATTCACCATTTGAATTCAACGCAAGTACCGAAAGTGATCCTATGTCTTTGATTCCTGAATGGATCTATCGATCCCGACCTAAAACTGGTTCTTCAAGCGGCTTGCGCTTCTAGCTCGGAACTTGGGCACCTGGACTTGTTGCATTTAGTGCAGTTGAGGCTAGAATATGGAATCCCGGGCATCTGACAACTACAACATGTCCAAGCCCAAATCGCTTGTCCTTTTCTCTGCGCTTGTGACAATGTAATACTATCTATCGCCATGATGGCGTTTCGCTGGTCTGGCGGCTCCAGTCAGCTTCCACATATGGTCTCATAGCTTGAAATGGAATCAGTTATGGTTGTCAGAAGTGATGTCAAGCAGGAAAAGATTTTGTGTGTGTAGATGAATTGTTCAGTTTGTTCCAAGTCAAAGAGCAAGGTCACCACACGAGCTTTCATACTGCAACAGTAATGGGCATTCTGAGCGTCACTGAGGAAGAAATCTGGTGGCTGATGTCCTGTTCTATGGAGAAACCATTCACGACAAGATCTAGATATGTTTTTCACCGTTTCAGCCGAGACTTATCGCTAAGAGCTCATACTCACGGCGCAGGACTTGGTGTTGCTCACTGTCAATTGACAGCCGGAGTTTATGACTCCAAAGAGTTTACGAAGATGTACGTCTCTTACTGATGGATAGGGTGATATCACGATCGAGAGGCACGATCCATCCACCTCGCCCCTTCTCAATGGCAACAGTCTTGCCGATGAGATTCCGCAGATTCCAGGCCCCGAGGAGTTCCCATTCCTCTCCATCCGCCGTCGAGTCAATCCATACCACGGTTTTGTCTACCTTGGGGGAACCCTCTCGCTGTGCCAGCTTAACGTAGACGATACCCTTCCCCGGGGTGAATGTAACGCTACTGATGGATCCCATATCAACAGTAACCATAACGCTGAAAGGTCCGATGAATATCCTCTTTCTTACAGCATCCGTCGGTTCAACATGATACTGTGCTCTAGTCTTGGAGATTGTACCCCCAAAGGCAACCATACCAAGCTGTTTGTCCTCAGCGACGTAGGTGCCAGAGTTCAGTACTGTACCAATGAGGCCACCGCCATAGCCGCCAGTGATACCATCCCACTTGAGAGTATCTGGTCGTGAGTGGAACGCGGCACTGGGAAAGCCATCTTGATTGATGTTGGTGAGCGGCGCATATGATCCGGCGTATCCAACACGGACAAGATAAGGATCAGAGGGGTTATGACGAAATGCTGAGAGCAGGACCTGGGAGTTCAGACCCGAGCCGTAGTGGTGGATCTGTCTCTCGATGCGCTGAAGCTTTCCTCCACAAGTGAAGTCCCAGTATCGGCGGGCATTGCCGTTCCAGCCCCAGTGAGGTATGTTCGGCGTGTAGCCCAATACACTGTTGACTGTTTTCTCAGCCGACTCGTCGAAGCCAAAGTGTCTATAGAGTCAGCAAAGCGCAACACAGCACGCCGGATCTTGATCTCACCTAGTCCAGTAGTAGACGCCCTCTTGGCCCGCGGAGTCCCACGCCATCTCGCTCCCATAAGGAATATGTTGCGCATCCCACAGCATAGCACGCTCCATCATTGCGTCCTCGACAGCTTGTGCTGGAGTACCCTTGACCTCGCGCCTCAGGTCCGTCAAAACCTCCCCAAATACCGTCTCGCCCATCAGACCAACGTCTCTGTATGACACATCTCTCTGGTACATCCGCATAATAGTCCTTTGAGCCTGGTCCAAGTACCAGCTCCAACGTTTGGTTGTTAGCTCGGGATATGCGCGTGCGACACGGTACATGGACCAGTAAGCCACCACGACGTGAACATAATTGTATGCACAATCGACACTCTCCGCAGCTCCCTTGTCCCATGACGTCCAGGAAGTCCAGTCACTGTCGACATCATAAGTGTAGTTCAGTTCGGAGTCATAATGAAAGAGTGACTTGTACACTCCGTAATTTTCTCCTTGGATTCCACCCCAAATCGTGGTTTGAACGAACTTATCCAGCTTGGCTATCTCTTCAGCGCTTGGCTGAACCACCTGCTTGAGCATGGCTGCGACATAAGCACCGGTGCCACCTTCATCACTGAGGCCTGCAATCCAGACCCGTGGATCCTGTTCGACGATTTCGCGCTTCTCATAGTCGTAGGTCATGACGGATGGAGATCTCTTGAAAGGGTCTGATGAAGAATTAAACCAAGCCTCGGTAGTCAAGAAACTTCCGAGGTCATTCAGGGTCTCTGATGTTGGCTTCGTAACGAAATAGTGAACAGTCTGCACCTTGCCATCATTGTACTTGATGCTGACACGAACTCGCCCCCAAGCAGACGATGAGGGGATCAGCTCATAATGTCCCCGGGCTTCCGCGATCTCAAATGCGCCTTTCGGTGAGACATCGAGTGAAGCAATTCCAATATCGCTCAGAGAATAGAGTGAGGCAGGTAGGTCCCGCGGGATAGTGTATCCAGGAACACCGACTACAACAGGTGTTCCAGTATCTTTGATGGCGTTGTTAAAGTCGCGAATAGATTCGGTTACGGTGAACCGGATACCAACCACGAGCGACTCGCCAGGCCTCAAGATCTTGGACGTCGGTTTGTTCCACGGCTGTTGGGTCTTCCATTCATTGTCTGCCCACGCCTTAGTGAGGACCTGCCACTCGTAGAACCCCTCGAAGGTCTGGCTTGCATAGCCAGTCGATTCAAACCAAGGCTCTTCCAGATCCCGATAAGCCTCCATTGGTGTCTCAGTCCCGTTCAGTGGCGTGACGACGAGGCCATTGCCGGTGCCTTTGACCGGAGCAACACGGATGCAGTGCTTAAAATACCTGCCTTATAAGTACTTATAAGT
>VYWZ01000818.1:0-22945 GCA_008711595.1 Fusarium xyrophilum | reverse complement strand
GTTTAGTATATAAAAATCTAAAACTAGTATCTAGCCTTAGTAATATCGATCTAGCTATAAATCGGGGTACTATTTATACTGGATGGGGTACCTGATACTCAAGCTGTAGATATGCCTCAAGCCAGGAGCCGAGATGTATAGAACCTTCTTAAACCGCAGCGACACAGGCATAGGTGCCTTTCCACAAAGTTTTGCAATCCTCGCCGACAGCAGGATTCCACTGCGCGAACCGGGCCATAGTGATCTTGTAGTGCTGCAAAACCTCATAACACGTAGTCCCGGCACCGATATAGTGGAAGTTGACACAGTTCTCAACCAAGCCCGCCTGAATCGGTGAAGGCGTCGCGACTCCATTGTCTACTACTGAATTGGGTTCGATGTCTCTCGCTGGGGATGAAGTGTAGCCTTTGACACACACGCATGCGTTGGTACCCGCCCACATGTTGGTACAGTCCTCTCCGACGGCGGGATTCCACTTGATGAAGTCGGCAAGGGATATCTTGTGATAATCGAGAACGCCTTGGCAGGTGGTCGTGGGGGTAACATAGTGGAATTTGTTGCAGTTTTCCGTCATGCCTTCTTGAATGGGTTTCGGGGTTTGGATGCTGTTTCCACAGCACCCACCCGCAGGAGAGGGCTTCTCAGGAACAGTAGGCTTTGCAGAGGACTCGTAGTCCGTGTTGGGGACCGAAACAGACTCTACATCAGAAGGGGTATCGGGCGTCTTGTCGTATGCTGGCTCATCAGCTGATGTAGGCTTTGTCGTCTTGGATTCATGGCCGGCTGGTTCATCTTTGCCCCCAGACCCCATGACACAGTAACTCCCGATGGGATCGAGCTTGGGGCACTTCAGGTCGGGATTCAGCGCCTTGAACTCGGCCAAAGTTATGCCCCAGTCTTCGGCAAAGATCGAGCATGTCTGGCCTGTTAGAGGATTTGTTTCATACTTGCACTCCACAGATCGGCGATAAGGCGTGGCAAGTGCGCAAGGTAGCTGGAGGGCGAGGCTCGTAGCCAGGAGTGTGATGAGATGCATGTTGTTAGCTTGCAAGATGGATGGGAAGGAAGATGAAGGAATGAGGGGACATATTGATTCGTAATAGCACGTCTATTTATCTGACTGGCCCTTCTTATACTTTTTAATCCCCGCAGCAAAAGAGTTGCATTCTGGAGTTTCAGAATTTTCTGACGAATATTTATACCTTAGCAATTGGTCACACACCACAACAGAATGTCTAAATAGTGAACCGGGTGTGTTATTTGTAGTTGAGGCTCGTGGCTGAGAGCTTACAGTCATGACCCAGAACTTAACTTGATTCCCCGCAGCAAATACTCAAACTCGTCATGATGATGAATATGTACCTTTTACCTTTTACCTCCCAACTCTGTGTTTGTTGGCGATAAAGACTTTCCTACGTGATCATCGAGGTAGACTGTAGTTCTTTCTTAAAGTTATTGGTTTTAATGCTAACCTAAGCAAAAAGCTTCCACCAATGGCAAGTAGAAAGGCTATTGATCAGGCCGGAGTATTTGTTCGATCGCGGGCCGGAGAGGAGTACAGTTAGGGTTGACCTGAGTAAGGGGATGATACTCGTGGCACTCACGCCGAGTCAGCTTCCATGGGTTGTAGTCTCGAAGAGGATGCATACAATCCGTCGCAGATGATGCCTATTGTTTTCTTCTCCCGAAATGCCAACATCATATCTCTTCGTCGACCCTTCATCACTCGTTAGATTTGGGATTATGATGATACGGTAGAGTTTGATTGTTCATGTCTCAAAGAGAGTTTGGTAACGCCAATCGGGAGGGAGACACACCCGGCTTTCATGCTGGGAGTTGTGGGATACCTCGTATGGTTGTGAAACCTTTTCTCGTCCTCCAAGCTTGAGCTAGTAGCCACATTGGTTGTCGGCTTCCAAGTCTTCCCGTCTGATCGATCAAGTGACATTTTACACTCCAAAGAATTCCGATGCTGATGGAAGTAAAGCCCATCGCCTCGCCGCTTTTTCGGTGATGCAGACAAAGTCATACTATGGCCTGATAGGAGGGTGCAAAGAGCATCTTCGTTACATATGATTTGGTTAACTGCTATTGATGTTGCTGCCGTGCTACTGCGGCGATGTTGCAACAAGGGAGAGAGGGAATGGCCACTCTTTGCTCTCCACTCAAAAGGAATTTACGTTTAAAACATGAAATGGCTGCTTATTCTAGAACAACGACTTGGAATGAACTCATTACTATTTGCGTTCACGATTGAAGAAAATTTATAGTTGTGAATTTGAGTATACTATACAAGAATGTATCCAATCGAACAAGAAGCTATATCTAAGAAGCGCTGTGATAAGTATGTACATAGGTGGTGCTCCCCATCCACGAAAAGCATGACATCTGGGGAGCAGAAATTTAATAGCTACTTAATCTCTCAGCTTATTCGAGAGGACTGCTTTCGCGGTAGTCACAATCTGCCTTGTCGAAGGGGCTTCCACAGCCAGTTTCCCTATCATGCTCAACAAACACAGCAGGCGTGTTGAAGAAACATCGGGGGATCTCTCCCTGAACAAGGTTGCTAGAATCGACCTCGCCACTGTCGCCCTTGTTCAGTGCGCAGTCGATTAGAGCCTTGTAGTAAGTCTCGCGATCACCTAGACCGAAGGAAGCCATCTTCTCGTAGATGTCAGCACTGAGCTCGGTCCACTCGCCCTCGCGATTGGGGTTGGGATCGTTTCGCATGATGTACCAGCAGTTTTCCTCGCCGTCACGAAGTGGCAGCCACTATCGACCAGTAGAAGAACCACAATCCTCACGAGAATCCTTGTCCCCGAGCTTGTCAGCGACAGGGTGGAGCTTGGAAGCCTTGATAACGTCGTTGGCAACCTTCTTCTGGATATTGTTGGTGATGGAGCCCAGAGTGACGCGCACCGTCTCGACGTCATCGTCGAGAAGGAACCAACCGCCTTTGAAGAACTTGGCGATCTTGGTCTCGTATATATCCCACTTGGGGGCAGGGAGAGAGTTATACTCGTCGTCATCTCGAACACCTCCGGTAGCGATTCGGAGAGTGTCTTTCAAGCTTGACTGAGGCCGACTTCGAGAGGTCGGCAAGGCCGGCTGATACAGTAGCAGCACTATCATCCTCATCGTCGCAGAGGGAGAGACCTGACATGATGCCTGCCAGAATACCCATACCGGCAGAAATACCCGAGCACTGTATTAGTGATGGTTAGCAATGGAAAAATCGGGACTGGAGACAAAGTAAAATATGACTCCAGGAACAAGGCCTCCAAGGCCATTACCCATAGTTGCAGCCGCTGAAAGCCAGCCCTTCATATTGCCTGCTCCACTCTCATTTCCGCTAAAGTCCTTGAGCATCTACCCGATCTTGAGGCCATTGACAAGAGTCTCGGTGGTCAACTGGCGGTGCAACTCGGCGAACTTGCCATGCATGCCCTTGACGGCCTGGAAGGTCCAGTACGAGTTCTTGCCCACAAATGTCTTGCCTTATTTATCGAATTGCTCTTCGCAGCCGATACCGCCTGTGGGATTGCAGCTGGTTCCAACGAGAGCGCAGCCGCCAGCACCAGACTTGCCGTCTGTGCCCTCCATCACCTGGTCCTCAAGATTGATTCTTGAGCCAGCTATTCTGGTGCTCTATGAGGTTGACAGTCAGTATTCTGTTTCGTAGTGGGGTTTACGTGAGAGATTAAGCTGCTTACCCCAGTGGCTCTTGATGAATAGCTCAAGAGAGACACCGGCAGCTGTGCCTTCCCAGAGCTTGTCGACGCCCTCGACGGTCTTCAAGTCCCAGCCCTTGTAGGACTTTTGCTTGTCGTCGAAGACATCGTCTCGCTTGGAGGACAAGGGCGAAGCCTCTGCCGCGGCGGCAAGAGCTAAAAGAGCGGTGGTGGTCTTCATGGTGAAGATGTTTTGTGAGAGACAGATCGACTTATGATTAGGGATAGGGAACTGAACTGATGAAGACTTGTCTCTCAAGCTCTTCCATTGCGCAAGGCACGGTATATATATCCTACATATCCAATGGTCCAGCTTTTCTGGTACCATGTTAAGCTTGGCAGCTGACATGAGTGTTTGGCGAGACGAGGCTTAGCATCACAATACCATTGGAGTTCTTGTGTATTCTATGGAGACCTGCGATGCAGTAAAGATTGCAGAGGATTCCTGGCCCAAGCTCACAGCCACTGTGATGATCCATCCGATTGATCCCGGCGTGTAAGGCTATAAGGCGGCTGTTGAGGTGGGGGACTTTTATGGAGATGGCGTGGCTATCACCATTAACGGGCCGGGGACCAAGCCAGGATTTGAATCCATAACCTGGTACATGCTCTCCTCCATCAAGGAATTTCTGTTTCTGACAGGAGCTACTCTTCTGAGGTGCAACAAGCATTCAGTGCAAGAGAAAGCAGAGTCGTGGCTAGATATGTCTTTCACAGCTGAGGGCTGTGGCTGAAAGGACAATCACCCTACAATGCTTCGTCGTAATTAAAGTTGTCAATAAGCATAACTAGCTCTAAATATCTCTAAGAGTGCTAAGTTGGTTCTCCCGTGATGATTAGCCCCCAACCAGTCAGGGAGTAGTCGGCGCAACTCATGTTCCCTTCCATCCGGTCCGCGTGCTTTATAAATGGGTCCTTGGAGCAAGATGGGTTGCATCCTACAAGGCTGAGTTAGTGATTGAAATGTCCCGCATAGCAAGGATTTTTAACATGCCGACAGGGCGTGAAACGATCCTCATTAACAGGTTCCTCGATTGTTATTTCCATCACACCAGAGTCACGCTGGAGCATAAGATTGGGCACTTCCCCAGATCATGACCCGCCAGCTCGCCAATCATGCCTGGGTATGGTCGGGTCCGGCAGATGCATGTCAGACGGAACCCCCTGGAAGTTCATAAAAACCCGAACTTCTGACGCCAAGGTTGCAGTGAGTCTTACGCCAAGCCGGTCCTTCACCCTCCAATTTATTGATAATACAACATACTGCATGATATTGTTGATAGAAACCACCTGCATGCTCCGCCTCACTTGAGGCACCTGTACCCTTTGTCCTCTTACAGATTGTCAACTTTGAAGGCTCCAAATAGTTCTATTTTAACCTGATGATAGAAATAGCTGTAGCAGAATCTTGTACTGGCTCAAAGGCTTGGAAAGGTTGAGAAATCTTGACTGTCAAGTGACCCGATTCCGGACTTCTCTAGTTTGGATTGGGCCAAAGGGAACCACCATTGTTTCCATACTGACACTGTCTGTGATCATCACCTTGACCTCCACTGTCACAACCCAAGTTACCCTGGTTGACACCGTTGTGGTAAGACATCAGAGGCTGGTACCAGATAGGATGACATCCCGGTTGAACGTTGTTCCACTGGCATGTTCGGGTATCAGTCAGAGTGTGCGTCTCGCCCCAGGTGAACTCAAAAGACGCTTCAATAACTTCCTCGAACTTGAGGCTCAAATCCGACAGTCCAAGTTTGAGAAACAGAGAAACCAGGGCGTAGAAAAGGAAGCTCGCCGAGATCAGCTCTGAGCCGTCGGCCCAGGTTTGGAGGAGAGTATTCGTTTTGTCATGCTGATGAAGATACTTCATCAGAGTCGACTTGTCACTCCCGGCCTTTCCAGAGAGCCAGTATAGACCAGACGCGCTCTGTAACCAAGAGTTGAGATCATCCCACTGAAAATAGTCGTTGGGTGGGTCAAGAGCCCACTGTAGAGTTTTGAAGTGAGGACCCTTGATGTTGAGCCTTCGGTCGTCGTACCAGCGGAACCAGAGGGAGCGACTTAGCAGCAGCAGCAGCTTCACTGACGCTTGGTCTCGTATTCGATGTTACTTCGATGACCAAGTCAAGTTCGGCCAAGTCTTTGATGTGGTCCAGATCATTTTTGGATGAAGCTATTTCAGAATCTGATAGCGTTGGAATAAGATTATTCAAGGATGTATTGAAATATGAGAGGTTGTCTATAAGCGAGTTGAATTTGTCCCTATTAATAATGATCTAGTGGAACTGCTTATTTACTGCAAAGTCACTGTGCCAGTTAATATTTGATCTGATCTTGAGCTACTCGAACTGTTTGCGGATTTCCTGAATTAAAAAGAGCTGGCGCCTTGATGTCTTATTGTCGACTTAACATCGGTGTACCCGGACGCCGACTTGATTATGTCGACTTGCTTGAGACTACAGTCTCTTTACAGAGCCTGGCCTTCACTCAATAGAGCTTTGACGCTTTCCAGAACGCGTAAGACGATTTACTAAGTATTCAGATTGCACAATAGTGCGTTATCAGGGTCTAGAAGTCCAACCCGGTCAAACCACTAAAGGAAAAGCATCTTCTTAACATAGAGCTTTGTGCTTAGTATAGCGGAGTCTTTTCCCAGGTCGCGAGCTGTTGTGATTATGGAAAAGAGGTCAATATAATCTTTAAATAAGCTGACCAGGGCCACGGCCCTGATAGTAAGGCCAATTACTTCTATTATACCCCTATGGATTATGACGTAAAAGTAATAATAAACTCTAAGAGGCTAGAAATTCTAGATAAAACAGCTATGGTAGTAAAGGCGGAAGGAGATAATACATAATACGAATCGCTAAATTAAAATACCTAGTCCTAAGTTATATAGTATAGCCTTACCTACATTAGATGCCTTTTTAGAGCAAAGTTTTATACAGGAAAACTAGACCTAGACCATGAGTAACAAAAATCCTTAGCCAAGTCTAGCCTAAACTTAAGGGACTCTTTACTGAGTTTATTTTATACTCTTCTAAAGTGTTGATGCCCCGGGGGCAGGGTGAAAATGTTAGCCAACAGGATATCCTGGCTCTGATCAAGGCCTCTGATCGTGAATGATAAAAAGACTTAGGTATGTTAGCCTAATCTTTAGGATATATTTTGTTGACTTTGTTTTGGCAACCCTTGTTTCAAAGATCCATAGCCACCATGGTCAGAATCAGAGAAGGCTATGATGATGAATAAAGTGTCACGCCGCCCGTATGGCTTGTAAGAATCTGAAGATATAAGAATTAAAAATTTGGAACGGATGTAAGGTAAAGAATATGGATCTGGCAATAGAAATCTCTCAGTAAGTGTAGTGGAATCTCGGGTTGTGCTCTCCAAGCTCCTCAGCTTCCTCCTCGGTCAGTCCCTGGATTCTATAATCCTCTTTACCATCAACCTTCCTCTTATTCTGACGACGGAACCAGGCCCAAAATGCCATGTAGATCAGCGAAGACATGGCGACTAAGGCCATAGAGACGGCGTGGCCCTTGACAAATCGGGGACCCTCATGAGTTTTGTACAACTGATTTCGTGTTAGCTGAGACTCTCCGGCAGGGATAGGATGTACTTACAAAGGGAGCTGGGATTCCAGCAGAGTTACCAATGGTTAGCTGCAGACCAGTGGCGACAGTACGCTTTCCATAGCGAGGATTATTGCTGGGAAGCCAAGCAAGAGGTAGACCGACGATGACATATAGCCCCATCGCGGCGAGGAAGCAACCAAAGTATCGAACGCCAGATGGAGCTGGGCTGACGAGAAGAGCGTACCCAATGGCGCAGACGAGGCCAAGAATGACAGTGAAGACGGCTCGTCGTTGAGTTCGATCAGAGAACCATGCCACCACGAGGTAGGTGATAGCGCCAATAGCATAGCAAGGAATAGTCAGAGCCTGGACCTGAGCTGTGTTCCAATCTCCCAGTCCTCGAATAATCGTTGGCAGAAAGGTGCTGTATCCATACAGGATAGTATCTCCTCCGAATTGACCAATGCAGAAAAGCCAGATCTTCCAATCCCCGAGACCAGCGTAGACATCGGCCTTGTGCATCTGGTCCGAAGACTTGGTATGACCGATTTGTCGTCGCATGCGCGCATCGATGAGTTCGCGTTCGTTGATGGTAAGGTAGTGAGCTGAATCGGGATCATCTGCAAGCCAGAACCAAACGGCCATTCCAAGGACAAAGGTTGGAATCCCTTCGATGATGATGATCCATCGCCAACCCTTTAGCCCAGCTACGCCATCCATGTGGCCGATACCGTAAGCGAGAAGACCACCGAGAGACCCTGCGATTGCGGCGCTGACGAAGAGATAACCGATTCGAAGGGCGTATTCGCGTTTGGTGTAGAACATGGTGAGGTAGATGGTGAGACCGGGAAAGAGACCGCCTTCAAGAGCGCCGAGAATGACGCGGCATGCGACCAGGCCTTTGAAGTCTTGTACGATACCAGTAAGTGTGGCGACGATGCCCCAGACTGCGGTGATTGACGCGATCCATCGTGAGGGTTTGAATTTCTTGAACACGAGGTTCGATGGAAGCTCAGAAGCGATGTATATAACGAACAGAACTGAAGCCGCAAGCTGATACTGCATCTGTTGGCATAGTCGTCAAGCTTTCATCGGTGAAGACTCACCTGATCGCCCACTAAGCCTAGATCCTCTTCCATACCGTAGAGTCGCGCGTTACCGATATTCACACGATCTAGGAAACTGAGAAGGTAGAGCAGCATCACAGGCGGAACAATCCACATGTCAAGCTTTCTCAGAAGCGCCTTCTCAGCAACAGGATCGATGTAAATCTCATCCTGAGCAGTGCGCTGTTCCTCAATCTCCTTGCCAGGAAGGATATCCGGCTTTGAAGCCATAGTGGCAAATCTCGTATTTCCTCTAATCAAGACGACATGATGAGATGGTGATGGAGAGAAGTTGAGTGACGGGACCCAGTCAATCTAAACACGACGTGTCTTATCTCCGCACGGGAGGTTTACCCCGGATCTTGGAGAGGGATTTGTATCTGGTAAGTTAACAGGAACTATCTTGGTGCTGTAACCCCAGAATCATCGCGGCAGGGATTTGGGGCTGGGATCGACTGGTTGACCTGCCTGTCTTGGTGGAGATGGCGTCGGGAGTGAGGGGTTTGCCGATGGGGACATGATTCAGGGAACCGGCAACTTTTGACTTGCCGGGCCGCTTATAGAACTAGTCTAGATGCCGTTGAACGTCATTCTCGTTCGGCTCGGCTGTTGAGAAGTTGCCTCGTGCTACCGGTATCGTTTCACATTTGCTCTCTTTATTGTGATAAGGGTTGATTGATTGATGGCTGAGACTCACGTATTGCAAGCTGCCAGTAACGCCTCGGCGTGTTTATCTATCCAGCACCACTTACTTATCTGATCCTGCTATCTTCCGCGGTTCCACAGTAAATGCATGGAACAATCATGGAACGTTAATGATCGACGTCTAGGCTGCGCTATCCTCCCAAGATAAGATATCAGGCGATTACAAGACCGACCCTCCTCAGGTTTTCGCTTGCATTCAAGCACAAAGCCTCCGTTTTTTTTATATTATTATTGAATCTGATATCAGAGATATCATGTCATCGTGCTGATTCCAAAACATTGCCGGAAACCCTAAGTTGAGAGTTGAAAGATAGGCTTTCCGCCACGGGCCTCAGGAACAAACCAAGTATCTTTCCGGGTAAGAAACTTTTAAGATAATGGAGTTTCTCTTCTGTGCGCACAGCACTCATTTGGTCACAGCTGAGCCACCAGGCTATCTCCGAAATAAAAACCAAAGATATCCAAGTCAAATTGTTATTGGCTACAGTTTGAGGCGTCATATTCTCCACCATTATAAGCCTTGGAGACTTGGAGTGTGGGAGAATCTTACCTGGCTTATACGTTACAGACCAGTAAAAGCTATACATGAACGCTTTTAAATTCCAAGAGTAACTTCTGGGGGAGTGACTTACAGGTTCCAAGACTGGGTATAATAACCGTTGTCCTTTCGGTTGGACCAACAGATGAAACTTGGACTTGAACTCTCTTAGCAGCTGGACTGTGTTGGTACAAGAAGAGTGATGAAATCTTCCACGAAGTGGCAAAGTTTGTCATTCAGGTCTACGCCTGACTAGAAAGATGATGGATTAGATCTGAGTTATTGAAATCTACCTCTGCAGTCACACGATCCGTGATATTAGACTCAAGAGGGACATACCATCCAGTAACACGAGTATCATCGCAACACTTCTGGCAAGAGTAGATGATGAGCCACCGGGACTATCAGCAAATGAAGTCTCGAGTGAGATTCGATGAGGGCCAGCCAGCAAAGTTATCATCTCCTTTTCCGTGCAGAGAAAGAATTCATGGCTCAGCAATATCTGTCTTGCCGTGCGAAAGCTAAAGCATATCACTCGCGAGCCAGTGTCGAATAGCCACCTTGGAAGCCCAAGGCTAAGACGCTCGCCCTGAAACAGAGAGTCTGTCTAAGCTGGTACTGGCTCAGTGAGCGGCCAACTTTAATTATCCGGCAAAGTTAAGAATTGTGAATTTCAAAAGGAACACCCCTTATATTGTGTCGACTCTCATTTCCTTAAGCCACAACTGATCAAGACGCGCCCCCTTTCTCGTTATCCCCATTTGCCTCACCCCATACTTTCGCCATTTTATGCTTCCTTTCATCCAGCAATGAGTGATCCCTAGGGACATACCTGTCCCCGCCTGGCATTCTAGAGTCGGTGAAACCCCGGGTGGCCGTAACTGAACGACAGACATGACGTTGATCTGAATCGATATAATTATGTTCAAGGCCCTCCATGAACCTTGTGGATATCAGACTTGTACTTCCATAGCATTGAACTGTCTGGCGGGGTATTTCTATGCAATGTTCTTGTACGAAAGTTAGTTATCAGTCACAAAGGGGGGTGGTGTCGCATATTGAGATGCTTGCCGTTGTGAAGCGCTCCATGAAGCGTATGAGACTTTGGAGGATGATGTTCGGGACGTAACGCCTCCCGAAGTTCGTTCTATTTCATTGGTGTTATTTTGATGACCAACGTCGGGCTCAAAGGCTTACAATGCAATGCAACGTATCAAACATGTCGAACCTAGCACCGTTGTATTTAGTACTCAGCTCTTGCAACTGAAACTCCGTGGCGGTTCATACCCAGCTGTATAGCCCCCCATGTTTTGATCTAAAAACTCGTGTCGTCTGTCTCCCCAAGCTCTTTTAGCCTCCTCTTCCGAAATCGAGAAGTAGCGTTTACCAATGAGCCTCTGCCAGTTCTCATCGATCTCATGGCTTGTTTCTCCAGTATATCGCACATTTTCCGGCCACGGTGCCGTTTCATCTGCGTCTTTGATCTATATTGTGCCATTGTTAAGAAAGTGTGGACTGCGCCGAAATTGTATTGCCTCCAGTGGGATTTGTATTTGTAAAGCTGATGATACAAGGTCAGGATCTTGACTGGAATAACGTTGAGGCTGGCTTACAGAAATCAGTGCTGAATCCTGCTCCATACGGTCCGAAGTTCGAAGGAGCATATAGTTTGGCAGGGAGAATGACTGCTAAAATCGCAAATATCACTGTGAGTACCCACGGTAGTGTGTAAATGATAAAAAACGTTCCCTCTCTGGCGTTCCTTCGACCTCGCTCTAGTAATTTCTGAATCTGAAGAACTCTCATCGTCCAGTGGATCTGTCTCTTTGGTTTTAACAGGGTCATATTCCCTATCCGACGGCCGTGTGGAGTGATGCATCAATGAAATTAGTTCAAGGGATCAACATCAAATATTTTTCATCCAATGCTGCGCGCAGAAGTGATGCGATAACTAGTTCTTCCAAGTATTAAGATAGTATTCCATAGAAATTGTTGGGGGACAGGCGCATCCCCAAACACTCGGCGCAGACGACAAGTGTACATGGGACTATCCAGTCGGTCATCTCTCCAAGGGTGCGGATTGTGTGATCATTCTTCCAACATGCATAAGAACCCTTTGGCTCCCACGACAGGACTATAAAGACCCTCGGCAAAAACGACACTTGAATGTAATAGTCGACAGCGGATATTCTCAAGATCTCATAATGACTTCCGAACAAAAGGTCCCTGCCCCTCCATCCTTCGAAAATCTTACTCCCGATGCGGTACTGGCCGAGACCGAAGACATCCTTACCTCGACCTCAGCTCTGCATGACGATCTCGCCGCTAAATTCACAACCACAACCGCAACCTTCGACAATATCATCCGCCCCATCGGGAATGACACCAACCGCGCCGCATGTCGCCTGCGCATTCTGACGACGCTACTCGGATAGCTATCCCCTGACAGGGAACTTCGTGATGCTGCCCGTCCAGGAGAAACACGGGTCGCCGCAGCTCAGGTTAAGATTCTAATGCGACATGATATTGCATTCCTAGTGGGATCGATGCTCGAAAAAGAAAACAGGGCGCCGGGTGGGAACTTGGATAGCCAAGATCGGCATTTGCTTACTCGCATGCATGGTGAGTATTTACGTTCTGGGTCGTTTTTGCGAGACGATAAAGAGCGGGAGGAGTTACAGGCCACTCTGGAACAGATTGATCGGGTGCGATTTGCCGCACAAACTGCCTTCGCGGAAGACGAGGGTGGTATCTGGTTGGATTGTGCAGATCTGGCGGGCGTTCCAGAGACTATGCTTGCATCCATGCCTCAACACGGAGCTCGAGTACAGGTGACGTTCCGAAATGCCTATGTCACAGCATTGATGCGTCACGCAGTCAGCAGCGAGCCTCGTCGCAGGTTCGCAGTTGGTGACCAGAACCGACTCCCCGACAATGTAACCCGCCTAGCGTCTCTAGTCGCCTTACGTGATGAGGTTGCTCGTCTGTTGGCGTATCAACGCCATGCGGCTCTCAAGATCTTGGACAAGATGGCTCCAAGCGTTGACTATGTTGAAGATCAGTTGAACGATCTGCACAAAAGGCTAAAGCCGCTTGCACAGGCTGAGGCTGGCAGATTGATTCAGCTAAAGCAAAGGAACTACAAAGAGCCTGTCAGTGAGTTGTATTCTTGGAACAGGGCGTATTATCTTCGTAAGCAAACTCAGGAGAGTTTCTCTGTGGACCACGAGCGCCTAGCGGAGTACTTTAAGGCCAATCACATGCTGCAAGGGATGCTTGAAATGTTCAAAGGGCTTTTTTGCATCGACTTCAAGTCCATCGTGACTTTAGTATGGCACGAGAGTGTCGTGGCATGTGAAGCTTGGGACACCCCAAGTGAGGGAAGCGAGTTCTTGGGGCACTTATACGTAGATCTCTTTGATAGAGAGGGTAAATATCGTGGGGCCTACCATGTTCTGATTCAACCAGTAGGTTTACTTGTAAGCTTGGGAATTTGCATATTACAAACCGACTGCCAGTTCAGGGTTTCACTGAGTCAACTGATGAGAAACACTACCCGGCATCAGCACTGGTGTGTAGCTTCGCTCATCCGTCGGAATATCGTCCGGCACTACTCCACCACAGCGAAGTAAAGACCATGTTTCATGAGCTTGGTCACGCTATTCACAACATCGTTGCCAGAACCAAGTATACCATTCCTCATTCACGAGGCTTCATCGAAATGCCAAGTATCATGCTTGAGAACTGGATATGCCTTCCAGACGTATTAGTCTGTCTCGGTCGTCATCATAAAAGCCAAGAGGCTCTACCTCGGGAACTAGCGGAGAGTGTCGCAAGATCACGAAACGTAAATAGAGCCAACAGCATCCTGGCTCAAGTGCAGCCAACTCTCTTTGACCTGGCGATTCATACACCGCCGTCTCGCAAAGCAGCCCTTGAGATGGACTCAACTGAGACATGGAACAGAACAAGAAGAGAAACTCTCACACGTAGCTTTGGGCCAAATCCGGACGATTTGGGAGCCGGACAGGCGCGGTTTGCGCATACGTTTCGTAAGAATGGTGGCAGTTATTTTGCTTATCCCTTATCAATGGCAGTCGCGGTAGATCCCTTCAGGTCTACGTTTGCGGAGGATCCCCTGGAGCCTGAGATGGGGGAAAAATATAGATATAAAATGCTAGAACCGGGGCCAAGTCGTCCGGAGATTGATATTCTGGAGGCCCTTTTGGGGCGGGAGCCGAGTAGTGAGACTATTCTAGATGAGCCCTGCCATGATAGTATAGCTTGGGACATGTTAATACATGATTTACAAGTTGCATATGTGTTCTTCGAGAAAACCCAGAATTGCATGTATAAGCAAGATAGAAGCTTGGGAGCTTGACTTATTACCTTTACTAGATGGCCCTTAATTATAGTAAAGGAATTAATAAGACTACTAGGCCCTGAGCTTTGGTCTATAGTAGAATTCCCTATATGTGATGGCTTTTTTTAAAACTGTAAGTAAAGTGTTCACTTGATGCTTTATTATCTAAGCTTTATAGATAAAGTCTTAAATTATAACTGGTGGCATTTACTTGGCGAATTAGAGTCTAAACTAACTAGAAAGTCCCCTAGATGCCTTAGCAGGCTGGTTTATCTTATTAACTATGCTCGAAATATCGCCGAAATATCGGGACTTTTCTCCTCCTATGCTTTATAACCTAAGGTTCAGTCCCTAAAGACAGTTTATAGGTATAACTGTTATCTTCCCTAATCTTATATCTCTGTACATTACGAGGACTTTTCTCTTTCCTAGTCTTCCTTTGCCATTTTCTCTTACCTGAGGAAGAAGATCTTAATACTGGTTTTAGTTCAAATAGTAATACTTCTCTTATTAAGCTCCCTATTATTAGACTTCTTTATGCTAGACCTACTATGCCTATATTCTTTATTCTTTTAGGGTTTATGCTTGTGTATAAGCTATTGAAGCTTATCTCCAAGAAAGATTATAATACTCTTGGGTTATATGCTATGTCCTTAGTGCTATATCGGCTATTTTGACTGTTTTTACTACCCTTAGTTTTAATATCTATTGTAGTTATTGTAGTGAATGCTGGTTTCTATATAGCTCTATATTAAGATATACTGGGTTAGTTGCCTAGACTTCTAGAATGACTAGAATTGTTATGGGTGCAGATTGGGAACTTGATGCGCTTTATGGTCGTTGACCTGACCTATCTGTGGAATTGGAAGTTGCTAATATCTGAATATAATAGTTATCTATAGATGATTCTGATGTAGTTTTGTGCCTTTGTGATTGTCTATCTTATGCTTCTTACTTTAGCGAGAGCTTAGGTCTGGATTTGAGGGATAGTCCTTGCCTTTCTATACTTATACTCGCTTTAGTAGGGAAGATGGGAGATGTATCTGTTCTTCGCTGGGATCTTCCTTGTCGAGAGGAGTCTTAAGAGATACTATAAGGGAGGAGCTCTACTGGCTGACGGCGGCGAGTTTGCTATGAATTAACCTCTATTGCAGCCTTTGGCTTTGTCGGGGCTTGTCTAGAAATTTGTCTTTCTATTTAGACTATACTTAAGCTTATACCCTTGAGCCCGAAATGTCGGTTTCTTTACCCCTGGCTATATATTGCTATTATTGCTGATAGATTGCTATATTTGTTAGTAATTATATAGTGTAACTCTGATCTGCTAGTCTTTGAGTCGAGATGAGTAAGTTTAAAGTCCTTTTATGTTACCTCTATCTTGTTATTCGGTAAAGATATTATTTACGTTGTATTTATTTTATGGTCCTGTCTTGTATATTTTTGGGTACTGTATGGTGCTTGTATTCTAGAGCTTGATAGGTAGTTTTACTGTGTAGTAATATCAGTCTTGGCTGCTACTAGCCCTTACTGTATTGGCCTTTATGGTTGTATGGATTGTAGAGTATTCTGGAGGGCGGTCGATAAGCCTTGTTCTGTCCTGGTTGTTTGCATTATAGAGCTATTCTTTATTGACTAGAATAAATTGAGAACTTATTATTAGTATATGCGTATTGGTATCTCTGCCCTTAGAAGCAGATTGTGATATATAATTCTAAGCTTTGGCTGATGTTGCTGTTGAAGGTTCCCTGTTAGTATTGGCTGTTACTGGCTGCTGATATATAGTTATTGTTGCTTGATGTGTGACTTATTATTAGGTAATATAAAAAGTGTAGAGCGAGGTGATCGCTATTGGCTTGCGTTATATTATTCTGCCTTTAAGATCTTTTGAAAGCTGTGGGTGAATATTGATCTTTGGTACTGCTATGAGTATTATCTTGCGCTGGTTCAATAGAAGTATGGCGTTTCTTGTCTGTTTTAGTCCATTTAAATGTTATTGGGTGTATTTTTTATATCCCCTGTTAACTCTGCTGATCTCTGAGTGTTTATTGTATAATGTTGATTGGCTTATATACAAGGGTTTAGCCGAGACTCTATGAGCATGTAATCCAAGTTAATTATTATATTATGTATGATCTGTACCTATTTAATAGCGGTAATAAAGAACCTCTGACTCCGTTGCTATTACTTGATGAACCTGGACTAGCTCTGATAGGTTACTTAGCGCGATAATATTGTTTAAACTGGATCCCTATAAGGACTCGTTGGTATGTACCCTGGTATTCTGCTTAGGACCTTGACAGGTCTTGGTCTTCCTTCTAGTATCCTGCTGCTGCCATAGCCACTATAATTGATCTACTTGGGCGTGATGTAGATAGAATATAGGATCTATAATGAGTATTAGAATAGCTACTATATGGATGAATAGAAGAGTGGTCTTACTATTTGGTGCGGTTAGCCTGTAAAAGTCCCCTTGTATAAACTGAGGTATAGAGTTATGAGCTTGAACTTCAAGTGCATTAATAAACTCTTATATTTCGGTATACTAAGAACTTTGTTGATAGCGTTAATCGTGATTTGATTTTCTAACCCGGCCTTTTTTTTACTCTTTTGGAATCCTCGGCTGAGATAATGAGGATTCTTCAAGATATTGAATCCATGTCTATTGGATCTTGATTGCTAGTGGCGGGTTGTATTCGTAAAGGGACTGTCTATAAAATAACGGCCCCCTAAATATCTCGGGCAAAGAGCTTCTGCCTGTACTATTACCACTAAAGCTATCTATAGGATCAAAGATGGGGGATGCGGTAAGGTTATGGGCGTCTAATGCCCAGTCTTAGTACCTATATTAAGGAAGTTGGTCGATCCGTATGTACTAGGATGAAGAGGAACATGTCAGACTTACGGCAAAGATCCCTTGAAATCGTATTCCTCTTTTAAGGCCTTCTTGTATATGTGGATGAAGTATTGATGCTAGGGTAGAAATGAAGTGTATAGTGAGTGACTGTGCCTTTGAAGATATGTATGTATGTAAATTTATTGTAATGACTACTGCCTGGCTTAAAGTGTGACTCTTTCCCTGCTAGGCAGATGATAGTACTAATGTAGTCTTGCTTCTGTGTTCTATCTAGTTCCCTTCTCTCTGTTTGTCTTATAGGGTGTATGCAGCTTGTTGGAGCTGTCGTCGATGAGATTCCCCCAGAAATGATGATTCCCAAGAATAAGACTGCAGAAAAGCAGATACTGATGGTACAGGAATTGTACCTTGGCCGTCTCTCTTTCTCGACTACTCTGTAGTCAGGTTAGCAAGTGGACCAGAAAGATCTAAAATGATCTGTGAAATTTACTCGCGCTCGTGGTTTGCCAGTGGCTGATACCTCCAGTTTCGACACATGACTTGTGAAAACCTTTCATAGAATGATTCCATGATGCTGAGGTTGATTCTTGGGAGGGGAATATTCAATAAATTTGGAAAGGTAGCGATAACTGGAAATTAGGCTTCATTCCATACGTCGTTGAAGGACCAGAGTCGGGATGGTTTGATATCTCATGCTATGACATGACACTGATCGTGGCACTGACTGCCAACTGGGGATTAGATCAGTCAGCTTGAACCACCGAGTGATATCGTTCAGGTATCTCGAACGCTGTCATTGAATCGCGTTCCTCCTACTGCAGTGAGATACCAGGGTAGAAGGGGGTGCGTCAAAACAGACCGGGGCACACTTCCCACTTCGACGAACAGAGCAGTGCACTATGATACAGCTCGACCCCAGATCCTTTGTCTTCGCGCTTGGATCTTCCACTCAGTCGGTTCTTGAGATGTCCCCCAACTGCCTCTGGCTTTTCCATCTCCGTTCTCCTCATTCCGGACAGCATCATGACATTGAACAAGGAGATGGAGCAAGACGGCTTGCTATCAGAAGAAGCAGACAGGTCCTCAGTCTCCGATACAAATATTGAATCTCAAAAAGAGACGCATACTTTTCTGCAAACATCCAGAAAGGCTGCTTGTTCAAAACTGTTCCCGTGGCAAGCCATTCTTATACACGCTGGTACCCTTATCATCTACGCCACGTTGTTACTACTCATCGTGGTTCCTCTCTGGGTTTTGTGAAAGAGAAATCACATATAGTAAGTTCTCAACTTGAATCTTCTACTTTCTGTCTCACATGTAGTTGTGTTAGTTCCTTTCAACCCTGGACCACAGGCCTAGGTCTTCCAGCATAAACGCTCCGTCTATGTTGGCAAGCCATCACAAGAGCTAGATAAAGCTTGAAGAAAATGTTCCAGAGTAACGTCTCTTTACTCTTGACCGTTTTCAAGACTAACAAATCATGAGACTCCAATATTTGTATCACAGAAAATGAAATGAGTAATATACCTGGCAGAAAGGAGCAAGCCATCAAGCTCCCTGATGCAGGTTATTTTGCGACACTCAATGTCTACCATAATCTTCACTATATTGTACACTCATGTCTATCAATTTTTGACAGAATTATTGATTAGTACTGACACTGATTACTTACAGAAACGCCTCGATCATTATATGTATCCAGATTACTACTTCCCGAATATCACAGAAGAACAAAAGAGAGCAGACGAGTACCATAACCGTGAGTCTGCTTACCATTTGCCTCATTCTCTCCCTAATGGAACACCCAGATCATTGCTTGGATATGCTCCGACAGAGCATCATGTGTCAAGGCAATATGCAACTTCTGACGATGAAATGGCGACAGGATGGTTGTATTCCGACTGCAAACTTAACATCACCTTATCAATGCGTTAATTGGGACAGGTTGCAGGAATGGGAAACCAGTCGGAGGATTCTCAATCTCATGGAGCCTGGATATCTGAACCATCCGAACTTAGGGCCAGCTTATCCTGGTGGCCATGGAGACTTGATTGGAGAGTTTCTACCACATAGCAACGCTTCGACAAGTGAGTAGTCTAACAGGTTTAACAACTTGGACTATTGGAAAAAAGCATCATCAAATGAATTTGCCTCCTATTCTCTTGTCGGCCAGCGGTAACACTGTAGCTGCTGATCTAGCCTAAAACCAGGGGATAAAATAAACTGATCAAAGATTCTGCAAAGAATAACCTAAATTATCTCAAGTCACCCAATTCTACCCAAATCCTTACCCTTAGCCCGTTAAATGCCGAGCAAAGATTGGTCTAGCTTGTAAGCAAGCTTACAGGAGTGCTTCTAAAACTCAAAGAGGTCTGAGATCAACTCGGTGCCCAAACCTCATGATCGGCATTTACCAAGGGTAGGGACACGTCAGATGGCTATCTTTCATAGAAGCCGGATTCCCGAGATATATACATGTGTTGTTCCCTAGCACGTACATGCACACACCCAGCATGGATTCAGATCCCACCCCCAACTTCTTCCATCCTCAACACTTGCCATTTAACTACACCACAGCAGACTCGTTTTCCATTCCAGAAGATCTACAGAGATCTACAAAGAGACCTACCCAAGGGGTAACACATGAAATCTTTTCGTCACTATATGGTCAATAATCTGCATTCCGTAACGCGCTCCGTATATCTGCTCTTTTCCGTTGTGAAGCAGCCGGACCTAATTGCATAACATGAGAGGCATAAATAGTCTCAAGAAGCCTCAAAACGTGTCAGTAACTATCTTCCAAATTCTAACTCCATTCCGAGCCTCAGCTCAACCTCAACATGGGTTTCTTTTCCGTCTCGTCCACCGTGACCCTTGTGGCATCAGTCATGGGTGCTGCCATCCCTGCTCCTATTGAGGAGAACAACATTGAGGTTAAACGTACACTACCCTGAAGGACTGGACCTTCGGATATGTATAGCTACATGATTTCTAGGTGCTGAGGTACACGAGGATACCAGCCTACAGAAGCGTATGGACGTAAGACACTTTAACAATTTAAGATGGCGGCTAACTCTTTGACACGTAGGTGACGAAGGATAAGGTGATGGGTGTGCTCGCAAGAGAAACTGTTAACGACGTCTCAGAGCATTTAATAACCACTATTAAGATGCCCAGGAGGAACAAGCGGGTAAGGGGAAATGTATGGTGTGATAAATGATCGCTGCGCCAGAGAGGTCTTCGATAACGGCTACGCAATGAGACCAATGTATCATATGACGCTATACAATAACAGACTTGCTACGTTCCAACGTGTTATACAGTAATCAGTGCCCTTATAAGAACGGGCCTAAGAAAAAGACTTCTTCCAAATCTTGCAAAGGTCGTATGTCTTTCTAGCTTCCCAGGAGGATGCGACATGTCTGTGTGAGGGTTCAAAAGGTGAAGCCTCCTCTTGCATATGGAACCAACAAGCATCAAAACGTTTTGTCATCTTTAGAACAGCTTCGCCAAGACCTTGTTCTTGAGGTTCTGCGGTGCACCCTCGCGCTCGCGGCGGTAATGTTCTGACAACACCTCGAAGAAGTCGAGCCCTGAATGGAGGTCGATCTCCTTGCTGCGGTGGAACCGAGTGCTCTTGAGGATTTTCTATATGATACCAGTCACGGTTTCGAAGGCAATTATGCCATAGCTGAAGATGAAGGTCGACACCTGCGAATTGCCATGGAGGAAGACGGCATAGCCCTGAACTCAGAGGAATATAAACGACCACCCGAAAGCCTAGTACCCAGCAAAGGGCTGCCAACGTGATACGGTGGGCAGAAAGGTCTTCCTGTCGATGCCCCGCGCCTTCATGGCGGAATTGAAGCGGATCCATGTCATAGACATGATGGTCCAGTAGAACATGGCGGACGCGGTGCTGAAATTCAACAGCCAGTTGAGCACCTTTGCGCTACCAGACCCCAATACCAGATAGGCAAGGTAGGGGAGCAGTATAGCGACTATGACGGCCATATCCGGAACGCCATATCTTTTCAGGCAGCGCAAGAACTTTGGCGCCTGGTGGTCCAGCGCCAGGGCATGCAGAGCCCGCGAGGCATTGAAAGCGAAATCTATGCCCCCGGAGACGACGAATGTTAGTAGGCAGCAGGCGACGACAGAAGGCAGAATGGGGATACTAAGACGCTGCATTGAGATGACATATGGTGAGCCGCCTGCAAAGCCCCCGGTACCGGCTGTCAGTTTTGGGTCGTTGGACGGCACAAGGATACCGACACAGATACAACCGCCGATACGGAAGATGATCAGCCGGTAGATGATGGTCCTGAAGGCGCGCGGAATGACGCGTCGGGGATCCTTAGACTCGCCGGCCCTGGGTTCTTCCAGTACCGGAAGCAGAAACAATCGTGCAGGGGGTTCCCGCCCAGCATGGCTGTCAAAGTGAACAACATGAGACCGATAGCTAGAAGGATCCTGACGAATGCCACCCAGACTGGTTGCGGGAAGAGGAGTTCAGTACAACAAGAATAGTGACAGTAAGGTCAGGAAGGGAGATAACTCACATTCAAACTCGCCAAAGAGATCTGCTTGATACACGTTGATCAAGAGGAAAAACAGGAGCGTGCCTGTCATAAGGTCAGCTCAGCAAGACGGTCGGCATAACGGAATAGGCATCATTCTGTACCTGAGATGAGGATGGCAGGTGACTGGTCGTAGCCCCAGTACTCGACGACGGTGTTTATGATAGTCGCTTCGAACATGACGTACGAGATCATCACAAATTACGATACACTATGAGTATCTTTCTGAGGAGGTTGCATGATCAGTGAAAGAGACTAACGAGGTAATTCCACCCGGCAACCACTCCGACAGCTGGGTCGATCATGCGCCCAGTGAGGCGGATAGGAGCGCCGTGGATAGGCAGCAGCGACAAGATCTCGATCGCTGTAATGAGCACACATAGTCAGCATGTAGGCCCAAAAGCATCCTGAGATACGCATGGCAGCACTTGCGACACTGTGCCATGCAGAAGATGACAGAGCCCCAGAGGAGGAAATCAACTAGAAGAGCCAACGGCAGGTAAGAAGGCCCTTCCCGATACTCACGAGAGAGTGCTATAACAGTAAAGAGGTTTCCTTATTAGTAAAGCTAAGATTTGTGATTCTGAGGAAAGAATGACTTACTTGCCAATGCCACCGGTAACTGCAAATAGCTGAATCAGTCTCGAGTTTAATTTGCAATAGTTAACTGAATGCTGGATTGCCGTTTCCATATCCATGTTGAGAGCTATATTGTCGCGCTTTACGCAATAATGTATTGTTAGATAGACTGACTTAAGTTAATAAAAGATGAAGCTATTAGAGGCTTGCTATCTGCCCATTGCTTACAGATATACGTTCTTGATAAGTTAAGCTATCCTCCTTCTTGTTAATATCCTGGATGATATTAGGAGAACTTGGTGTGTGCTCCATTTCACTCTACGTAAGTATGTAAGAGGTATTGGAGGGTCGGGTTTTTCAGTTGGTAGGATGCTTAATATTAATGTAGAGGATAAGAACTTGCAGGGAGCGGTATATAATCCTTTTATATCTCGCGGTAATAGGAGAAAGAAAGGGACAACTAGGCTACTCTATACTTTATATTCTATATTATACTAGGCTACTGCCTTACAGTTAAGTTTTAACTAGCTAGATATCAGTCTTAACTTAAACTTATATTTATACTATAAGTATAATATTATTAAGGAATTTAAAAGTAAAGTAAGAGCTAAAGCTATAGCTAAAGAAAGAGCTAAAGCTATAGCTAAAGAAAGAGCTAAAGCTATAGCTAAAGAAAGAGCCTCTTTTTATAAAAGTAAAGAAGCTTAATATTTATTAAGATACTAATATATCTAATCCTATATAGTAGAATATAGATATATCTTAGGAAGATCCTTTTACTAAGGATATTACTTCTAAAGGAGACCTTATTATAGGAGAGGAGCCTATTAAAGGAGAGGAGCCTATTAAAGGAAAGGAGCCTATTATTAAGAAGTAAGATAAGCTTTAGGCCTATAAGGTATTATATAAGA
>VYWZ01000816.1:719-15834 GCA_008711595.1 Fusarium xyrophilum | reverse complement strand
CGGAAGGACCACTGGTGAGAGAGAAATCAGTCTCGTTCTCGGTCACAGTCTCTGGGTTGCCGGTCACGGTGGCTCCAACAGCATCACCCGAGGAGCCCTGGGAGACCTTGTCGTTAGGTACAGTGATCGTGTAGCTCTCGGTCATGGTAACAATCTGAACCTCACAGTACTCGATAGTGCTCTCCCGTGTGGTGACAGAAACAGACAAGGCTTCACCAGGAACAGTGACATAGCGGGTTCCAGTAACGGTTACAACCTCGGTGACCACATCAGCATTCGAGGTGTAGCTGACACCATAGATTGTAGATAGAGCCGTCTTGGTCCTATTTCTAGGGGTCAGTGACTTCTCGGACATCATAAAAGCACCTGGGGGTCGGGGACATACGAGATTGGGTATGAACCACCGGTGCTCTCGAGATGGCGAGCAATGTTGTGCGCCTGATCACTTGAAGTAAAACCAGCATTGTCGTTTCCCAGAGAACCTAAATGGAGGTTGGCTATTAATTGGTCAGTTTACCGCAAGCTGTGGAAACAGCAAGTTCCAAAAGCATACCATAGACTGCGCCAACAACACCCATGCCAAACATGACGGGGATTGCACATATGACAATCAGAAAAGCAACACACAGGTTGACAAAGTATGGGGATATCTTCTGCTTGCCACCCCGGGACATTTGAGGAGTTTGGGCACAGCCCTTCTCGGAATTCATCAAGTCCGCCACTGGAGATGGAATCAGCCTTGGGGAGTACTGGAAAGCAGTTGTGCGCGTACTTGGATCAAAATTGATAGGGAGTGATACTGGATAATCAAAGTCACTGCTAGTGAGATCAGCAAGCTGTTCGTCAGGTAAACAAAAGTACACGAGCGCAGTTCGTGATGAGGGCGATGCAGCACCTGACACCCAAGACCAAGTGAAGGACAGTGCTATAAGTAACAAAAGAATAGAAAACGAGATAATAGATACATACCGGTCGAGTGGATAGAATAAGGCCTTTTCTGGTTGGAAAGACAAATTATGTTAGACGACGTTAGAGTAACGAAGTTTGGAAGATGGAGGAGTAGAGTACAAACGACGGACGAGAAGAAGGAAAATGTAGTAATGGCGGGAGAGGGAAAGGAGCGGACGGCCTGTTGAGTGATTCAAGGAAAGAAGCAGGGCTGGAAGGAGGTTCTTCGGCGGCGATAGAAGGCAAAATCCAATGAACAGAGCAGGAGAGGCAGTGATTCATCATGGCACGAAGCAAGAGCAGGGCCGCATATTGCTCTGCTAGCAGCTGGCAGCCAGTGGCAGACTTAATGCTTGTAGTAGCTCTTAAAAATCTTGTCTTCTAGCACCTACCTTGGAATAATGGAGTTTCGAAGTGAAGTAGCGATCATAAATCTTAAAGGATGGAGAATATTGGCTTACATTGAACTACGGCGATTTCAGTTGCCTTAGGTTGTTGCGCCGTCAGTCGAGTGTCAGATGGGAGTTGAATAGTAGCTAGATCTTCCAATGGAAAGGTGACTAAAAAGACCGGCCTATTTTAAAGAAAGAAGAGGCATGAAATAAGAAGAAAGGAAAAGAGGTCGCATTCTTCTTCTAAAGGGGCAACGGCTCAACTTGTACTCAGCAGCTTGTCACCAAAGCACTACAGGCAGTCGAGATAACCCACGTAACACCATCTACCATTTCAATCCACAGAAGATGCCCTTCCATAGGCAAGTACAAGTTAATTATCCCGTAGGCAGCAACTTACAGGCTAGCAAAATAATTCGACATACGGCAAACGATGCGGCCAAACTTGTACAACAGACATTTATCCTGAAATGCTCCAGGCCGAAACCGCAAGGGAACTTTCTAGCATGAAACCTCACAATGGAGGCTCTGTGTGTCAGATTCGCCCCACGGTGAAATGAAGCAAACATACCCATGGTCGTACATAAACGGCTCTGTTGCAACGATTCGAGGTATCACCGTGTTCGCAACACTTATATCCAATGCCGTGCATGTACGTACCAGCAGAGTTGAATTATCGATTAATTGTTGAGCTTCTAGATACGAAGATAAATATGTGATGACAGGGTAATACAGGAAATGTAGTGCTCGTGATGTTGCTGTCTCTTAACTCTCACTTGGGAGCCGTTCACTTGGGACCCTGGCATATTTCTGTCAATAGGTTATCCACATTGACTTCAATCACTAGCGCGGAGTTCGATTACATTGGTAGTGAGTGGGCAGGCAGCTTAAGGTATATATATCTGGAAGCTATGCCTGAATATGGCATTAACGACGTTTGACTGTCAGATGCCATGGGCTATATAATCCCCAATTAGGAGCCACGACTAGGTGACAAAACCGTGGTAGCTCATAATGGAGGTTTTGGTTGGCTGCTTTAACCTAGGTAGGTATATCTGTCTCCAAGATAGGGAGCATTCTACTAAAGGACATGAATAGGGGGATCATGAGAAGAACAAATTAGTGTCTCAGTGTAAAGTTCCAGATCGGAGTCAAATCCCCGTCTCAGGGAATATAAACCAACAATGACATGCCATATTGTCGAACAGTGGTTCAATCCCTTGGTAGTGCAATTAGTTGTGTTAGATAATATAAATTAAATAAAATAAAATAAAAGCGAGACTTGAGGTTGAAGTTTTATGTAGAGTAGTTGCCTCCATGGTAAGGAAGCATGAGCTCAGTAAAGCATAAACATCAAGGGGGTATCCTATTGATGGGGCAACTTCTCGGGCTGCTCAGGCAGTGACTCAATTAGGTATAGGTACCTAAGGTAGCTAAGCTTTCCTACCTTACTAAGGTACCTCAAGGTAGTGACTAGTCAGGTAGCCACCTAGGTTGATCAAGGAAGCTCCTGTTCATGCTGCTTGGCTAGGTACTTACCTACCCACACACCCACCCAACATCCCATCCCCATCGAAGTGGAAGTGGAAGTGGAAGTGGAGTGGCCAACATCCAAAACCGAAAGTAAGGTCGCGTCGCGCGCACGGAACACGCCTCCGCTTATCACAAGAACATCTCTCCTACTACGTGTCTAGCCTTTAATTTATCGCCGCCCTCGAGACTTTGCTGTCTTTACGTTAACTAACTCCATCACTCTGGGATTACCATACTTGCGCTACCTCCAACGGTGCTGGTATTGCATCGTTCAGGCCTTTGCTACAGCAAGTGCATGCGATGCAGTGTTAGGACCATTACGCACCCCAAATTTCGTATCCGAGCCCAAATAGCCACAACACGCCGTCTGCCGAAGCATTATTGTTGGGTTCACTCCTACGCCCTCCAGCTCCTTCAAAAGAAGATTCAATCGGCGATTTTTGTATAGCGCATGATGGCGCGTCGTCGGCGCGTCGAGAAGCCTGCTCAAGTGGACGAGGAGGAGGAGGAAGTCGTTGAGCGAGAGGACGAGCAAGACCAGGAAGAAGAACAGCACGAAGAGCGCGACCACGACTCGGAAAATGAGGAGGGGGGCGAGCAACGCAGCTTGACTTTTGACGAAGAAATTTCCTGGAAACCCGCCAAGCCAATTCCTACGAGCACTCTAATAAAACGCCTTGATAAATTATCCAAGGAGCTCTCCGATCTTGATCAAGGCGCCGCCGACCTGGACTCCATCAGGCATGTGGCCAAACAATTGGGAAACCGTAACCTACTTCAGCACAAGGATGGCGGTGTCAAGGCATACACAGCATGCTGCCTTGTCGACATTCTTCGACTCTTCGTTCCCGATGCTCCTTTTACCGACGACCAGATCAAAGTGTGTATAGCACGATTCTCCATTTGTACCTGCACTATGCTAACATGCTCCAGATGATATTCACATTGTTCATCAAGGATATCCTACCGGCTCTGCACGATCCCACAAATCCATATGACAGCCAGCACAAATACGTTTTGGCATCCCTTACGGAAGTCAAGAGCATTTTGCTCCTCCACCAGATCTCAAATGCTGACGATCTACTGTTAAGACTCTTCAACAGCACATTTGACGGAGTGTCGGCGTCTGGTTCTAAGGCAGCGTCTGAGGAACAGGTCGCTAAAGATGTTGAGATTCACCTGACAGAAATGCTAATGCAGTTGATTGACGAGGCCGAGAGTGTGTCAGCTTCTGTTGTCGACGCGATTATCAGTCAGTTTCTGAGAGCTGCTCCTCCCGGTGGAAATCGACACAAAGGACAGAACGGGAATCAGTCCACTCTTCTTCTCAAGGAGGAACCACCAGCATATGTTATGGCGAAAAATATATGCAATGGATGTTCCGACAAAATGGCACGTTACGTAAGTCAATACTTCAGTGACGTTATCCTTAACGCTTCCGGCTTCGCTACGAAATCCAATGGGCAGCGACATCCGGATGATTCTGATGATGAAGACGGGACTCTTGGCCCATCAGAGGCAGATCTGAGGAGTCTCCGTCAAGCCCATCTACTCATTCGCGAACTGTGGCGAGCCGCCCCGACAGTTCTTTCCAATGTAGTACCGCAGCTCGATGCTGAGCTTTCAGCCGACAATGTGCATCTTCGTCAAATCGCCACAGAGACGATTGGCGATATGGTTTCAGGCATTGGCGCAGCGGGACCACCACCTCCTCCTTCGTTGGAACCAGCGGCTTATCCTCCCATGAAATTACTGGATGATACTCCACCCCCAGCCGTCGAGAATGTCTTAACAAAACCTTACTCTCCTCAGTCTTTTGCTCAAACACATCATGCCGCCTATCGCAACTTCGTTGGGAGAAAGAACGACAAGGCCGCCATCATTCGTGCGGCCTGGATATCTGCTGCCGGTTATATATTGGCCACGTCTGCAGGAGGCATTGGTCTCAGCCGTGAGGAGGAGAATGAGCTCATCAAGGCACTCTACGAAAAGCTTAACGACAGCGAAGAGAAAGTTCGACTGGCTGCGGTGCAGGCAGTCGAACTGTTCGACTTCCGCGATATCGTTCTGAAACTAGGAGCTCTCGGAGGTGTAGAGAAGACTGGTTCAATATTCGCCAGTTTGGCCGATCGATCTCGTGATAAGAAGCCTGCCGTACGTGTTGAAGCCATGGTTCTACTCGCAAAGTTGTGGTCAGTTGGTGCTGGGGAGATTGCTGATGGGCAAGAGGCTGTCATATCCTGCTTAGGCGGTGTGCCTTCCCGTATCCTCAGTGTGTGGTATATCGGCGATGAGGATCTCATCATTCTTCTTGAACGAGTCATGTTCGAGTGTTTGGTCCCTTTGAAGTACCCCTTCATAAAGGGCGCAAAATTAAAACCGGCCTCTCAGTCGCAGACGGCCAATAGCCAGGCGGATCAGGACAAGATTCGCGCAGAGAGGATCTTACTTTTGCTTAAGTCATTGGATGCGACGGCCAAGAGGGCTTTTTTCATTATGCAGGCTCGTCAGCCCCAGGTTGCCAAGGGAGTTGAAGTGTTCATTCAACAGTGTGAAGCCTATAACGGTGGGGTGATCAATGCGAACGAGGAAAAGGTCAAAGCCGCCTTGGGCAAGACCTTCCAGTGGTTCGGTGCTTTTTTCCCTGATCCGCTCAAGGTCCGTAGCGATCTCCAGAAGTTCGCGAAACTCAACGATCGCCGTTGTTACCAGCTTCTCAAGTTCATTATTGCATCTGATACCGAATATCTCCATGTCCGAAGAGCCATTTTGGAGTTGATTGCCAAGGTCCAAAGTAACCCAGGGTCAGTGAGCTGTTTGGATACCCTCATCCCTCTAATCTACCGGGCCGGCTCTTTGATGTACAATCGAAGTCACTTGGCTACGATTATGGACTACTCCAAGAATGACAAAGCTGGATTCTCTACAGTTGCACATGAGATCTTAAATGACATATCACAGCGGAATCCTGCGCTTTTCAAGGCTCATTCAGACAATCTCAGAAAGGAGATCATCAGCCAAGCACCGTCAGGCAGCCAGCCTAACGAGCCCGCCGTGGTGGATATTCTCAAGGCATATTCGTCCTATTCCAAAAGATATCCCCAGGAAATTACCTATGACAAGAAATTCATACGGGTTCTTATGGATTACGGCTTATGCGGTGTTCCTGCCAGGAGTGCCAAGTATGCAGTTAACATTCTGCTTGCTAAGAACGATGACAAGAGTAAAGTTACTGCCACTGCTCTTCTGCAAAGAATCATGAAGGACTTGAAGTATGGCTCGCCGCATTTTTTGACGAGACTGGCTACAGTCAGTCAGCTTGAACGCCTAGCGCCAACAGTCACTCTGGACTCAGATGAGACAATCAACGACCTGACAATCAAGCAGATTCTGCGTCAAGTACGTACCGATGACAAGAACCCCGAGGTCTCATGGGTCGAGGATGAGGGCATGGATGAGGAACTACAAGCGAAATGTCTTGCCATGAAGACGCTGGTCAATCAAGCGCTCGCCAATCAGGACGATGATGCCTCCCTGACTCGAGTGAAACTGGTCTTTAAACTCCTGAAAGAATTTGTGGTGCAAGAAGGAGAGTTTTGCAAAGTCAAGGATACTCCATTGGCTCACAAAAAACGACTCAGACTTCTTGCTGGACTTCTGATCCTGAAACTCTGTACTGTCAAAAAGTACGATGACGAGTTTGACCCCGCTAGCTTCAACAAGCTTGCAGAGCTCGTGCAAGACACAGAACTTGAGGTTCGTCGTCATTTCATGGAGAAATTACAAAGCTACATCACTCAGGGAAGACTACGAGCAAGATTTTACACAATGCTCTTCTTGGCTGCTTTCGAGCCAGCAGCAGAACTCAAGAGCCGGGTAGAGACCTGGTTGAGATCCAGAGCACGACTCTTTGCTCAAAACAAGACTCACGTACTCGAGGCCATGATTAGCCGTTTCATTCCTCTACTCGCCCACCATCCTGACTACAGCTCTGACGTTGATGACCTGGCTGATTTCGCCAACTATTTCGTTTTTTATCTTAATGCTTGTGCGACAGAAGAGAACATTTCCTTGATCTACAAGTACGCTGAGCGTGTCAAGCAAACACGCGATGCACTGAACCCCGAGGCTAGCGAGCGGATATACGTGCTGGCTGATATCGCAATGGCAGTCACACGCAAGTGGCAAGAGAGGAAGAACTGGGTTTTCCAGGCTTATTCAGGCAATGTTGGCCTGCCAAGCGGCCTTGTGCAAAGCTTACCATCGAGTACCGTTGCCCATGAGATTGCACAGAAGCAATATATGCCAGAAGAGCTGGACGAGAAGTTGGACGAACTGCTCAAAGCTGCCGATCGCAAGAAGGTTTGTGCTCCTTAGTCACTATGAAGATTACTTCTAATGATCGATCATAGAAACGAAAATCAACGGGAGAAAAGCAGGATCCTCCAGCAAAGAGGGCGAGAACTCAAATCAAGACAGTCATCCGAGAGAAGCGTGATAGCAGGCCCAAAAAGGCCTCGAAACCTAGGAAATCCAAGCCAGTCAAAGACACACCACCGCCTTCAGAACGTCGTCGCAGTGGCAGGGCTCATAAGGTGTCTGTCTATACAGAGCGAGAAGACGAGGAAGACGAGGAGGAGATGCTGGAGGGTGTGGCCGACTGGGAATATCCAGAAAATGATGGAGAAGGTGGCGAGGCCAGTTCAGGCGACGATGAGTCAGAGCTTTCGGATACTCCCCCAGAGGAAGATGAAAATGGCGATAGTAATAAGGCATCGGACAACGACGAGCCTCCAGAAGCGGAAGCGGATAAGCCCGAAGAAGCCCGATTCAATGGAAGAAACGCAGCTCCGGCACTGAAGAGCAGGGGTGTGTCTAAGCCAGCTGTCAAGGCCAGTGTACTTGCAGAGGTAAAACGACCAACAAGGTCGACGAGGTCACGACGAGGCAAGGGCACAGACGATATGGAAATTGATGCTGACGAGTAATCAAGGGGCCTAAGTATCGTGGTTGGGATTACAGGATGCCAATATGTTGAAATCATGCCTCTTTTGGTATTGTTGGGCCTGATCTTCTCTCTTATATAGATACAAGAGTGGCGACAAAGCTGATGAGATTCGGGGAGTCCATTTGACTTGTATCATACATGGAAGGGAGTCTTTGGTTTGTGGTCAATTGTCTTGTCGTATACCCTCTCATACGGGACTCGAGCAATAGCATTTCGTTTTCATGACATTTCAGTCTCGATTTACAAGTCATGAGTGACCTTTCGTGCTGTATGTACCTAAAGGGCCAGTCATAGCTATACATGTCGAGCATGTGAAACATGCGCTCTGATATTGATATTGATATTGACTCCAAAATGAATAACAGACCAACCTGAAGAGCCGGAGACAGCTGTTCGTTTCGTCGGCTCCTCATGACCCCGTCATTCCCTTCTGTGCTCACAGAACTCGAGGCTTCATGTACAAAATAATGATGAAAATCCACCAGTCACAAACTCTGTCTTTGAAACTGGAAATCCCGAGACCAAGTAAATTTGCCAAGAACCAAGAACGCCCCTTTTGACATCGAGCAAGATGCAGCCCAAGACAGCAAGGCCGGGCAGTGAGGTATACGTTACAGTGGCGAAACCTCTGTTTCACATGCTGCTTGAGAAGCGCCCTCATAATGAATCGAAAACTCAAGGATTGGCCTCCCTCGCCACGCGCTTAGCGACAGCATTCTTGTGCCCTGAGAAATCGAGATGGGTCTCAAACTTCTTAACCGTCATATCTGGGCCAGGTGTATAGAGCTTGGTTGTACAGTCCAGGCAGCGGATACGGGGCAGCCAGGCATATTTAACACCTTCGGGCAGAGGCTGGCCTTGGATAGGTAGCTCTGTCACGGGGTGCAGAAAGGAGTACTTCATCGTGGCCTCGAACCTGTCGCCACGGTTATAGGTCTTCTCTAAATCCTTGAGGGCATTGACAAGCCATTCCGGGGCCGGGGGCTGGAGAAGTATTGCAGTCAGTACCACTGTCGATGTGCGTATTATTCAAAGGCTTGGTGACCTACTGATGGCATGTGAGAAGACTGTCCAGGAACTGTCGGAGGGGCCGGTAGCCGGCCGAGTTGACCTGGCGGAAGGGACGAGGATGGAGTTGCGGAAGCGTGAGGCATAGCGCTGGACGGGGTCGAGGCTGGTGGTGGCATGGATCTTGAGGGAGTGGAGGCGCTTGGTGCTCGTGGGAAGGACACTGGTGTATGAGATGGCGGCCTCAAGTCTGAGTAGTCGCGGTTCATCAACCGCCTCAGCTTGTCGCGGGACAGCTTGAGTGTCACGATCAACTGTAAAGGCTCCTCTGTTTCCTCTCTGAACCGGCGGGAGGTCTTAGTCTCGTGGTGATGTGTAATGGCACTCAATTCAGGGGTTTCAGACCGGCCGAGGTTGGCCATTCTTTGCTGAGCTGCAGATGCAGCACCGCGCATACCTCGTGTTCGAGCAGTACCACCCGTGATTTGTGAGGGGGCGGGTGAATTAGGAGCTGAATCGTCGCTATCATCTGAATCAGAGATCTCTCCATCACGTACAACGCGCTTCGCCCTAGGGCCAGCAGCCCGTTTGTAGAGTCTACTCTCGTCGATGGTAGCTGCAGCCCCAGGCAAAACAGAAGAGACAACCAAAGTTCGAATGGTTCTTTGCCGCTCTCTAAGATCGGGTAGCTGGGGACCTCCTCTTCTGTTGATCGATCGCTTCTGGCGACGCTGCTCACGAGAGAATATCGTCTCGTTCCGCTCCAGATCTGCTTCGCTGAGTTCGTAGAGATATGGTGCGTATTCCTTGGCCTGCTGCTGCGGTCTGAAGACCGTGGGCAGAGGCGTCTGCAGGAACGCGCCGACGAGATCCGGGTCTTCGACTGGCCGACCATCGAACGGATGGCCGACGCTGTATAGACTCCTGGTAAATAGCTGTGTCTGCTCCCGAATACAGTGTGCGATGGCGGTTGTAAATTCGCCAGACAGGGACAGATCCCGAGCCATGTTGGCAGCAAAGTCCTCTGGCGAGTTTGACGGGTTATTGATTTCCCATTCGAACTGGTCAACAAGGGTATGCTGGCCAATCGTGATGTTTAGCTTGACGAGGATTCGCATCTCGTCGTTTTTGTATGCTGAATAGGGGAGCTCGGGGTCAAGGGCATCATCTTCTGAATATACCAGCGGGTAAAAGTCGTTGAGCTGCTCTCGCATTTGATGAACAACCTGCTCGTACACCGGTTGAGACGCGGGGGGCTTTAGGCCCATATCTTCGACAAGTTGCGCGGCGAACAATTCGACCTGGAGAAGCCTCTCGTGCAAATTCCAGGTAAAAGTATCGCGCAGCTTGATCTTATCCCACTCGACCTCTAAGCGCAACGGGACCAGCTCCTCGTGCTGCTCGGCCTGCTTCAGCATATCCTTGCGCTTGTACTTGAGGGGTGGCGTCGTTCGTTGGCCAGGTCGGGGCTTCTGGGAGGGATAGATGATTCGTGAGGGTCCTTGGTTCTCTGTGTATCCATTGCCGAAGCCATTGTAGCCCTCACCGTAGAGCCTCGACGGGGGGAACCATTGACGGTACTCGGTGCGGACCTGGCGGTATTCTTGGATCTTGTCGCGCGTGTCGCTCATTATCCTGCGTGTCTGGTCGAGCTGACCGCCGAGCGCGGCGGCGGCGATGGCATCGCGGGTGATGTACCGCTCGACCATGAGTTTATCGAAGGACTCCTTCGTACGCACCGGCATGTTACTAGGGGAGTTCGAGGAGGACACGTCCTTATCTGCGCCTGTGGTAGCCGAGCCCGTGACCGGCGCCGAAGACGTCGACGCGGAGGGCTGAGCGGCCATGTTCAGACGGTAACGGGGGCGCGGGTCGCGGCGCAGCGGAACTGCCGCGTTAGAAAGGAAACAAGCGAGAGTTTACGACTTTTTGTGTTCAGTACGCAGCGGATAGTTGGATGTCTTCTTATCTGAGCGTCGGCCTTGGCCGGTGGAATCGGCGTTGTTGGGTGAAAGGCTAAAGGTTAACAAGCGCGAGGCGACGATCTTAAGGTAGGCTGGACGATTTGTCAAGTTCAGTTAACTAAGGTCGCCAATGCTGGTGCAGGCTGCGCCACGCTGCGACGGGACTGGGACTGAGTTTGATCAGCCAGGGCGTCCTGTGGCTGGATGTAGCTATACGTTCTATAGACGTGGATTCCGGTGGCAAGTGATGTATCTCGACTCGGCTGCGCCACTTGTGTCCGTGGCCAGGTGTGGCTTGCAATTGGGCAAGTTGAGGTATCTGACGTGGAGTTGCTCGTTGTTGAGATGATATTTTATGCGTGCTTTGCTTATAGTACTTACCTTGTTCTTTATCTCCATTGCGTATAGTCTACCTAGTTATCTGGTTTTTCTTGTCTCTGTTTTGTCTTGGGATACATACCTCATGTTACTATAGAGTTCGCAGTCTAGAGTTCCAAAGAACTACTGATCCTGGAGATTCTATCAAATGACAATGCCAAATTACCTGCAGCATGTTAAGTACTGCAACTAGAGAGCTGTTGTTACCAGTCATATTTGTTTTCTTGGCTAATTGTCAACTTTGTTATATAATGTCTTGGGCAAGCTTCTTATGAGCTTGAGGTTGTGATGTTGATGTTGGGGTTGATGTTGAGGTTGATGTTTATATATGCAAACCATAACGGCTGAAGCCAAACAGCTTGCACATGAAATGTACTTCTAGTTGAACATAGGTTATCAAGTTATGATGCACAAGAGATCCTAATAAACCGCCCTGGAGCCGCAACCCAAACTCGAGAATTGTTAACATGCGCGGGACATTGGGAAACTCTAGGGTATGTATGTACATTGGCCAGCAGAGGCTGACGACGGCCCAGGGCTGTATGAAGTCATGATTTGTGGCATGGATGTGTTCATTGCCCCTCATTACCAAGACTGCTTAGTTTGTTACAATAAATAAATGAATTGTGTCGCCAAAAAGGTGGCTATATAACGTGAGAAAGTGAACAGGTGGGGAAATACAGGGCACATGTTCAGGCTCTCAAGGACATCGAAGAAACCGTTTACCGAGTGAATATCGTCGGCTTGGATCATCATCAAGGATTACTCACGGACGTTCATGTCTGTCGGCAAGCATGTGGCGGCTGCTTGCGCACACAAATACGCCCACACTGCGTGGATATTTATTCGCTGATACCAACATACCTAGTCTACAGTCGAGGCATCGAGGAAAGGCATGAGCCGGGGGCAACAAGAGGCCAAATATGTATACAACGACTATAACCCACGACAATATACAGGTAGATACCTAGGCAGGTAGGTAGGTAGGTAGGTAGGTAGGTAGGTAAATGCCTGATGCCGAATCCGGTGGATAGTAGGTGTAGTAACTAGGTAATAAATAAACACTGCCTCTTCGGGTTCTAGGTATTTTCCACCAAATACCCCCATAGCTTGGGTAGAACAAACCAAACCCTGTTGTCGAAACCCTCGCAGCTCAAACCCCACCTTCCAAGTCCCCATTCCACACTGGGCGCTGTTCGCATTGGATTGGATTCTGATTCTTGTGTGCGCGTGCGACTGACCCGACCTGACTTGTTGACTTGCTCAAGCTTTCATCCACCCTTCCCCGGCATTTGCATTTGCAGTTCTTCTTTCACCTTTTTAAACCTACTAACGAGTCAACAAGTATTGCCCATCATGTCGTCCGAGACCAAGGAGATCGGTGAGTTACCCCCCGGAAAAAGCCCCAATTAGCTGTCCCATCCAATCCCTCCCCTTCCATTCCATGTATGTAGGATCTCAGAGCTCCTTTGTAGCTATGCCGTGCACTGGGCGACTGTCCCGTCGGAGGCACACGACTGACCGTTGCTGCCCCTCGTTGCTCCTCACCGCCCCGCCACCGCACAACAACATTTACTGCGAATGCCCTCGTCATCAGCACCCCGCCATGGCCTCACATGGGCACACCAATTCCGTCGCATTGAGCTCTATTGTGCTGACACAACCGCACAGACTACTCTCTGGCCAACCCAGATACCCTCACCAAGTACAAGACCGCCGCTCAGATCTCCGAGAAGGTTCTTGCTGAGGTGTCCAAGCTCGTCGTCCCCGGCGCCAGGATCGTCGACATCTGCCAGCAGGGTGACAAGCTGATCGAAGAAGAGGTTGCCAAGGTTTACCGAGGAAAGAAGATCAACAAGGGTTCGTCGCACACGCAAAACTTGGTCTGTGGACATCGCTGAAACTGACACCACTTAAAAGGTTTCTCTCACCCCACTACCGTCTCTCCTTCGTCCTACGTCACTCCCTATACTCCTCTCACCTCCGACGAGGCTGAGGCCAACACCGAGATCAAGGATGGTGAGGCTATCAAGATCCAACTAGGCGCCCAGATCGATGGCTTCGGTTCCATTGTCTGTGACACCGTGATTGCCACCCCAGAGGACAAGGCTGGCGACAAGATTACCGGTCGCACCGCTGACCTGGTTCTCGCCAACTACTATGTAAACGAGCTCCTCCTGCGACTGATGCTCCCCCCTGGTCTCCTCACTCAGGGCAGCGAAGAGGAGAAGGCCAAGGCTGCCTCTCAGAAGGCCCCTACACAGGCCAAGATCACCAGCCTCCTGGAAAAGGTCACCACGGCCTACGAAGTTAACCTCGTCGAGAGCACCACCTCTTGGTTGTTCGACCACAACGAGATTGAGGGTAGCAAGAAGATTGTCCTTGCCCCCGCCGAGGGCACCAAGGGCGAGGGTGTTCCTGAGGTTGGTGAGGTATGGGGTGTCGAGACCGGTGTCAGCCTGGGCTCGGGCAAGGTGAAGGGTCTTGATCAGCGTGCTACCCTCCACCGCCGCACCAACCAGACTTACGGTCTCAAGCGACCCACCTCGCGAAAGATTCTCAACGAGGTCCAGAAGAAGTTCGGCATCTTCCCCTTCAGCTTGCGACAGCTTGAGGACGAGCGTGATGCCAAGTCTGGAGTCGTCGAGTGTGTCCGAGGCAACGTATTCCGCCAATATGAGCTAGTTGGTGACAAGGACAACTCCCCTGTTGCGCGATATCTCACAACCCTTGGTAAGTCGCACATCGAGTGGTTGACCAGTTCGAGAGTTGATACTGACACTATATGCAGCCATTACCAAGAACGGTATCACCAAGCTCGGTGGCCCACCCCCTCTGGACCTCGAGAAGTATGAGTCCGACAGGAAGATTGAGGATGAGGAGGTCCTCAAGATCCTGGAGCAGCCCCTGGCCAGAAACACTGGCAAGAAGAAGAGCAAGCCTAAGAAGAAGACCGCCAAGAAGGAGGACGACGAAGAGTAAAAGAAAACGACAAGATAAGACGGACAAGCTGGAGAGTTGCTGAACAATTGATGAAAGAACAGGTTGCAAACCCAACATTCAGGCTCACGAGCATCTCCACCATTGGACGAGCTGTGCGGATAAAACCACTTCCATCGGACAGAGTGGGTAGCTGGATGGTCAATAGGCATGATTGGAATCTCGAAAAGTGAAACTCACCGTATTGGCCAGGTGGACTGGCATGACCAGAGATATATATATATATATAAGCCTAACACAACCTGATACTGATCAACCATGGAATCCTGTCTCTGTGATGCATGCTTGCAAAAGTTTAACCCAACTGATTGAATCGTCAAGGCATACCAAGGCAGACTGGGCACAATAGCGATAAGACTGACAAAGATGGTTAGCGAGCGAGAGGCAACAAGACTGAGAATACAAATTAGGGAGAACCCACGATACTGCGCGCGCACGTATGTTTCCGCGCAGGGGCTGAACGCCAAAGTGCTGAGTGAGCGTGAAGCACTCTTTGTCATTCCCGCTGATGGAGCAGATCCCCTGACAGCATATGATTTATGACGGTCTATGGTAGCAAAGTGCGGAGAGGAGAGGTCAGACAGTCGTCCAGTTATTGGTGATGTAGCTGCCTTGAGTACCGGGACTTGCAGATAAGGGATGGCCCAGTTGAGTTGTCGTTGAAACACAGTACAGGACCAACAGTACCATGCCAATTTGATGTCTATTACTGTCGACATAGGGAATCATATACCCGTCGCACTGTCAGTTGCAGATAAGATATGGAGGTGAGCCAAGCCAGCCCCTATTTATCCATTCATACAAACAACATGACTGAGTGACGCTACTCTCAGTGTTATTACACATACAGAAAAGATAGGAGGGTTAAAAAAAAAAAAAAAAAA
>VYWZ01000809.1:0-15413 GCA_008711595.1 Fusarium xyrophilum | reverse complement strand
TAAGGATAAATAGGTATAAGAATTAATATTTATAGGTACCAGCTCTTTTACTCCACTTAATATAATTTTAGCATCAGCAAAGACTTTTAAAACCTACCTCCGTATCCCCCCTAACACCTCCATTGTAAGGTAGTGGTGCACCGCCGTGAACAGGGGTGGACGGCCGCAAGAATAGGCCATGATCAGTGGAGCACACCTCAGCGTCCCCGCCCGAGTGTAACCCGCCTCGAGGGCTTTTGAGTGAGTGTAGCCAACAAGTTGCAGGGATGAAAACGTTGACCACTGTCAGTGCATGTTTCACGAAAGACCCAATGCGTGAGGTGCTATTCATATTAAGCGCTCACCTCCCTGCTACGCTCATCACTCATCAACCATTTCTTGTCTCTTTTCTGAGGAGCCGATTCGACAATCTTCTTACAACAACATGTCTACTCCAAGTTCTCGACAAGCAGCATCTTTAGAGACATTGCCCCCAGAGCTTTCTTTTAACTCTCATCGTAACACGCCTTCCAGGGCTCGACGCTCTTTGGGACCTGATCACGGCATCCCCTCACGTCTGGCACCTCTTCAGCGACCATGCCATCACCATCGTCGAATGCATCCTCTCAGGTCCCGATGCAATAATGCCGCCCGGGATTGCAGAGCTCGTACGCGCTGCCATACTCGTGCGCACTCGAGCAAGAGCCAGTTCTTACGCAGGTGGAAGGGCAGCGGCCTGGGAGCCACTCCAAGACCATACCCGGATGAAAAGCCGAGCCCTGGATGCTTGTCAGCTGCGACGCTCTCCGTCGAGGTTCTTCGATCGGTTGTTGCTACCACTCACCAGATATCTGCCCTTTCGCAAGCATGCTTGACCTCGTTCCTTGACCGCTTGAGAGATCCTAGCTTCAGGCCTTTACATCTTAGCGATCCTGGAGACCGGTACGATGATCATGATAGACGAGGACCAAAGGGTGAATATATCGAAGCCTGGGACCAAGTCTTTGCCGGAGAACCGGTGAGTGTGGTTGATGTAGGCCAGCCCACGTGGGTGGAAGAGATGCGAGTTGTGCGAGCTCTATGGTATATTCAGCTCGTGGGTTAAATGCGTCGTCAGATAGACAGTCTAGAGTGGCCAGCTCAGGACATGGAGGATCTGAGAGAAATGAATACCGATGACCGCCATAACCTTGAAAACCCATACCCTCTGTCACCCGAAGAAGTCAGGTCTGTCATGGGATATCTGGCAACCCTTGGGGAGGCGAAGCAAGATTTGTTCTACCGACTACCGCGTCCTCCTCGCTATGAGAGATAGACTACAGCTCTGCCCATTCGGGATGAACGATGTCCGGCAATCGCGGGATATCGGGAGGATGGCCGCCCTATCAAGTGGAACAATCTCACTGAAGATCGGCTTTGGGGTCGGACCTCGGTGGCATTGGAAAGAGACGCCCCTGGAATATCAATCTTTGAATGGTTGACCGCCCCGCCCCCTCGCGTTATCGGCGCGTCCCCCCTGGAAGGTATCAAGTTCGACTCGTTCCGCCCCTTCGGTGTTGCAATCTGGGATGCGTGGAGGATGTATCATTTGGGTCTGAACTCCTCAATACTCGAAGGCCAACGACGCGTGGCCTATGATGCTTTTTATTTCTTTGCTTGGGAGAGTTTTCTTCCTCCTGATGAGGTTGCAAGTGCCAAGTCCAATCTTCGGGCAAAGAAGAAACGTGAGGCTGAAGAGCGATAGGCAGGCGTCGTGAGTAGAGCAAGAAGGGTTAGAGGTTCAACACTAAGCTGCGTACATATTTAAAAGGTTTCAACACCCGGCTAGAGCCCGAAACGTGTTCAGTTTCACTAGCATGTGTGAGATTTTAGAAAGTCGGCTCGGGCTCAGGACACAAAAATAGCTCCATCGTGATTTGAATTGCTGTGCATTCTGATCTTGAAGCTGGAACACGATACACTGTACATTGAGTAAACTGACCCGCCCTAAGGTTATATTCTAAATCATGAGGGAAAATTTGCCGCAGTGGCCTGTTCAGCGTCAGTGACCATTGCCTCTTGACATTAACAACCTTCTTCTGCATCAAGTTGCAAATTTGACCTACCGCGACTGCTTTTACTTCAGCTTCGTCTAGGTCTAGAGAAGCGTCGAGAAAGCCAGCGGGATCAGAGTACCAGTCACCCCCTCCAAGATTCACTCAGTCGTAGTGGTACAAACTGCTAGGGGCTCCGATGCCCTTCAACGCCTCATTCGGACGATCTCCAAATGTTGGCTTTTGGTTTGCAAGTTTGTCCCAGCCTTTCTTTATAGGCCTCTAAGCCATATTTCTGGAGACATGAAGGCGACTCTGCAGACTTTCCGTTCTTGGCCCCAAGTGCTTCTTGAGCCGCCGTCATATCACAGTAGAGTGCTTCACCCTTTCTGAGAGCTATCTCATGCGGATCCGTGGGTGGGTTGTCTTCCCGTTTGGAGACGTGAGCAAGAGAAGGGGTATATATAGTGAAAGTCATCATCAAGGGCAACTGCATCAGGATCTGAAGAGGATGATCGGAAGGACGGGACAAACGAGAAACGGAGGCGCAAGAGTAAGAAGATGAAGAGGGAGATTGGATTCAAGGTTAGCCTCCATGAGATACTGCGTTTGGTGTGCATCGTGTATAGTTTCATGAGCATTCAGTGAAATTGGAATAATGGAGTTGACATAGGATAATTTCGATATTTGATTAGACTGGCAATGGATACATAGTCATAGACTCATAGTCTAGTACGAAGATCAATACTGGATATCAACTTGAGAGACCAAACCACCTTGCAAGACTGCCTTGAGTTCAGACGGATTCTTCGTGCCGGGGCCGAGTTGGCATAATTACAGTAACAGATGGGGGCGGTTGCTTGCGTTGTTTGGTTGATCCTATTGCGCCTTGCATTGTTGGTTGAATCTTGCCAAGACCAGGTCATGAGCCTCTTTTCTGCCGCAACAAGGAAGGGTCAAAGATGGAGTGGGCGTGTCGTCGGTTATGATCTTGAGATCTTCAGCGGCGCTTCTGGTGGTGCTGTGATCGGTGGCCGCATCACGGACCCGGGCGTTTCATATGCAACGCCGGGAGTTTATTTTGGGTCCGTGAGGTTAAAACCAACAGCATCGGAGGGAGGTATGTCGCCTTGGAAATAGAGCCAACAGCGTCATATCATCATGTCGTAGCAGGGCAGACTCTTTGCTTGCCCCCCAACCCCAACCAGAAAAGCACGCCATGACTCTTAGAATGAGAATCGGTTCCTGAATGATCCAACTGCAGCCACTTCTTATTTTTGTTCTCTGCACTGGCCCATGTCTTGGCCCCCGAAGCCTGCGCTATTTACCGCAGTCTACCGCGCGGAAGGGGTCAGTATCAATGGTATCATTCGCTGCCACAAGCGCTATCCTTTGGGATGAACAAGATCACTGTTCGACCGTGACTGGAGTAGCGAGTTGCTGAAGGGAACGCATGAGTGTTGAAGGCCATTCTTGGCAAAGCATACCAGAGGAGTCGGTCGAATCTTGCTGCGTCCACAGTGATTGAAGCAAGTTTTATTGTGCCATGGCCCTAATTCCGAAACTTTTGGAGTTGAATCTCACTCTATGTTGGTACAACGAAGCTGATCCTCGATAATCATCAAAGCGCCCAGTGCGCTCGAATGCGCTCGAATGCGCTGTGGGCATCTCTCACTGGGGCAACTGCGTCCTATCCCTGAATGATCACAAATTGTAAGTTAAGTAATTTCGCCGCAGGATCCTTTTTCATGGATAGGCCAGGGTATTTCAGAACCAATTGACCTAACCTTCAAACTCCAAGTCTTGTGGTGGATGCTATACTCAGCCAGCACAAGACGCGGCTGACTTGACCACCAAGGCACACTTGCTCACGATAAGCAAAGAATCCAGCCGAGAGCTGAGCATGACTCACGATGAACAATTTTAGAATCCAAAGGAGTAACCTCCGTCTCATATCACCGCTTGCTGCAGCACTTCCTAGTCTTCGCATACTGCCCCTCGGAGACTCAATCACCAAAGGCAACGGCTCAAAGGACCAAAAGGGCTGCAGAAATCTATAGATTATCTTGTCATATATCGCGTTGGCGCTGTAAAAGCGTTCCGCAACACCCTGAAGGAAGGTGGTCGTAACTGGGACGACTTGCGCACAATCGCCCCTGGCATAGAGGGTATCACAGGCGAAATGATTCGCTTTGCTGATATGGACGGCGATGGCTAGGCCGACTTCCTTGCTGTTGCTGACGATGGAAGCATCCGTATGTGGAAGAACCTTGGTATTCCTGGAGCCCCAGAGGTCAGAGCATCCGCTTCGCCGACTTGACAGGCGAGGGAAGAGATGACCTAATAATCTCTGTCGACTCCAGAGGGCGAGCTCGGGCTTGGATCAACAAGGGCGGCAACAAGTGGGAAGCAATTGGTGAGATTGCACCGGGCTTCGACGAGGATCTCTCCGACTCACGCATCGAGTTCATCGACGTCAACGGTGATGAGCGCGCTGACTACTTGATCATATACGGCGGAGGAGCTGTCAAGGCATATCTCAGCAACGGCAACCTGCCTGGCCCTGGGGATAGACGCATCCGGCAAGACGGCATTGCCATTTCTCCCGGCGTCGGTGAGCTAGGGAGCAAGGTCCGGTTTGCAGACCTCGATGGCGACGGGTACGCAGACTTCCTCATCCTCTACGATGGCGGAGCAGTCAAGTACTGGCAGAACAACAAGAACATACCACCCAGGAACGGTGGCCGCATCTGGAAAGAGGGCATCGTCGTGGCCACTCTCCTCCAAGACGACGATCAGCTTCCCCGTCATCACTGAGACGCTCAAAGAGACATGGCCGGGGACCACCAGCGGCGTTGCCAAGTACGGCACAACAACTATCACAGTCAAGACCACGCTGCCGCCTCTTACGACCTCAGAGATTGGCGTGTCCAGCGTGATACTGACAGAGTGCACGTCCAAATCTGTGCCTGTACGCGGCAGTGTTGTTCCATCCCCTGTCACATTGACCGAACCAACCCACGGCATTACCTACACCTACAAGCCTGGGCCACTGCCCACCCATGATGTGGATATTGGACCTCCACCAGGCATCGCTCCGGGTGTCAGCATCACCGCTGGATCTCCCGGGCCTATCTGCAAGTCTGGTTGCGGTGAGCCATGTTTGTTCGGTTGCACCCCAGGCGGAGGGGGTGGAGGAAGTGGTGGTGGCTCGATTGGGTGTATCGGCGGAGGATGTCCTGGGCCAGGAGGAAACTGTGTTGGACCTGGATGTGAGAAGAACAAGGATGATGGTAACGACGACGACGACGACGACGATGTTGATGACGAGGACTGCGCTACAGAGACAAACACCGAGTGTCATCAAGTCTGCACGACAAAACCCTGTGCCACTGTTTGCAACACATATCTCGGCTGCGACTGCACAACCACCCAAGTAACCGACTACTGGGTATCCTGCGAATCTTCCTCATGCACCACAACTTCTACTCAAGTCATCACCGGTTGTTTGCTCACAGCGACGGCCACAAGTACAATGACCGCTGCCTCTTGTCCCCTTACCACTCTCGACTATAGTGATGACCTCGGCGATGACTGCAACGGCATCGGAAACTGGACTCGACTTACAAGACAACATTTTCAGCAGGTGTAATTATCAGCTCGACGCCGTACCCTACTAGCGATGGATATGCCACCGTTGACAGAACTGCATACCCAATTCCTGATGTCAAGTCAGCCACCAAGACCAAGATGCTAGGGACTTCAGCTATTATCGTGTCTTCTCATGTCGGTAATACTATTTCCGTCACTATTAGCGGGCGTTTCTTTTTGTCACCACGTGGTATCCGAGTGCTACGACAACGGTCGGAAAGTCAACATCGACATCCACTGAGCCCTCAGAAACGACAACATTCCCAACCGAAACGGCCATCACGAAGCTGAAGCGTACTGCTTCGAAGGTATCCTAGACTATGTGGAGTTCACCCTCGACGAAGCGCGGCAGGTTATAGGATCATTCTGCGACTCCAGCTACACGCTCGACCCCGACACCACATTCGATCATGTGGCTCTGGAAGAAGACGGCTACACAGTTATCGTGTCGGCCAAATGGGCGCCGGATCAGAGCGGCTGCCGAGATAAAGAGCCGTTCTCCTTCTCCGGGGATGACTGGAACCATGATCTTTGTTCCGAGGGCTGGACTGCTGCTTGGTCGTGCCCAGAAGATGAGGATGATCGGAAAAGCAGCTACGGAGGTGCGCATGTTCTTGATCCACCCGAGAATGGCGGCTGTCTTCTCTTGAGCTTGTATGCATATGACACATCGACTATACGGCTCAAGGCTCTACCAAAGGGATCTGAGTCACTGATACCGCCGGTGATGAACATTACGCATATGGGAGAGAAGAAGGAGTGGATTGACAAGTATGATGGTAGCAGAATGTGGCCAGCAGCGGAGGGCACGACACAAATGGGCAAGGCCTCGGCTACCGGTGAGGTCAAAAACTAAAGGTCCGCCATGATAATATCGTTTACAATCATTATTTTCTTTGGTACTTAGTCCATAGGTTCAATTTTACGCAATATTACTTATTTCTCCTGCAAGCTTCATGCGACTGCATGACTTCTTGATCAGCTCAAGCATTCTTCCCCTCCCTACTCCTTATCCAAGGTAAATTGCTATTCCGCTCTGTTTCAAAGTGCTCACGGGACTAGTGCGAGAGATGAGCCCCCTTCACCAGTTCGAGACAAGGATGAGTCTCTTATTGCACGCCTGGCTCTCCTCTCCCTTATACGGCGCCTGGTACACACCCAGCAGCAACCGGCAATCATTAGAAATACAATGATAGGGAGTCCAATCATGAGAAACCACACGGCCTAGGTGCTGATATACCCTTGGCTCTGATCATGCCTTTCAGTTGGGCGGCTGTCGTCTGGAAGTGTCTCGCCTGGTTTCCAATGCGACACCCTCTCACCATCGGTCAAAGTGAGTGGCATCGGTGTCATATCAGACTTCTCAGACGAGACCCAGGATATGGACCAAGCTTGGTGGACCATGAAAGTGCCATCCAGCGCGCTAGCATCTTTGTGATTGGATGAGTCTGGCGGTGCTGTGGTCGATGTGCCATCGCCTTGGGATATGCTTGCCACCGTCTGAACCCATCGTCCCACACCCGCTAGTAAAGAAATATCTGGCGACGTAAGCACCTCGATCAAAAGGATGGAAGGTGAACCCGCTAAATGGTTCTGTTAGTCTCTTTGTTCTCAGAGGCGTAGAATGCTCGGGGGTGGAACATTTCGCAGCAGTATGCTGTTAAGACTGCTGCAGAGTCATTAGAACGAGACATTTTCCAACAATCCCGGCCAGAAGGACAATAAGCTAGACCAAAGGTGAACAGAGAGTCAGCCTCGCCGCTCCCTCAGCCAGAGGGGTAGCATGAAGTTGGAGGTGCCGGTATTAGAACAGGAAGCGAGTCTGATGAGGGATGCTTCGTTATTTGTTACTTTTGTTCAGGAGACTGATCTTGCTGTTGGCTCGACTTTACACATCCTTGCGTAGACAAGCCATGTATGTAGCCGACTATCCCAATGAAGCATCATACTCGGTCCCTTTGCTTGATCACCTACAGGGACATGATGCGGCTGCGCTGCGTTACGTACGCAATGTGCCCATCTGTTTCAGAAGTGCTGGTTATGCTTTATAGTGGTCTCGGTAGAAGGGTTCAGACGTTTAAACGAGAATTCAAAACGGCAATGCTAGATAGAATATGTACTGGCACGCAGATAAATGATGTATCACAGTAATTGGACTGATACTAGTCATATCGCACGTACAAAGGGAGGTGTTGGAGGTCGGGTACATTCCCTTGCCCAGGTCCGAAGCGTTCAATCCACCGAGCTTCCACTGTATCAACAAGATTGGAGGAGAATGTCGGCGACCAACACGTTTAGAGAATGTTACCTGAAAGTGCTGACGCGATCCCTGTCGTGGTTGGGAATACGGGGACCATTTGGTGGATGCTGGAGCAGACATTCCAAATTTTAAGCTTAAAAGGTACGTTAATCGGGAGCTGTCCGGGCATAAAATGCGGTTATTAACACTTCACTTGTAAGTCAGGAGATTGAATGGTGTAGACGTACTGAAGGACCAGTAATAGAGAGCAAAGAGATGAAGCATCATGCCTTGGTGATTAAATTGTTAAGAAGCCGCTGTTCTTCTGTCCTACATACCTTAGCTGAGCCGCCCCGGCGCACGCAGAAAAGGATAGAGAATAGCTGGAGCAGTGCCAGGCCCAATTCCCTATAACGTTGTTTGCTTTAAGAATCGTCAGTCGCTGTACCATATCGAAATTATTCCATTTGTTAGGGGATTGGCGAATGTATAGGTTCCTACCCAAGGTACCCAGTTGACCTGACCTCCACTGTCTTGTAGCCAAGACGAGGTGGAACAAGAGCGGGACCTCCACTGTTGCCCGAGACTCTGGGTATTTTGATCCTTCCATCAACCGACTTCAATTATCGCTTACCAAGTTCAAGTCATGACACGAATATTCGCCGATCCATCGCAGCCTCGACTTCTCAAGAGCGAAACCTACCTGATGTCATGCACTGAGTCAGGCAATGCAATCGCTACGATGCCATGATCTTCAGGGATCTCCCCCACCAGGCTAAGATCGATCGGGGTTCCATATGCAAGTGACCCTTGCTTAATTTCCTCCTGCGATGGCCACAAGGCTGAATTATCCCCCTTCTCCATCACGATGCGCAATTGACAAAGTCCTGTCGCGCTGCCATGTTCAATCGAAAGCCTCGCGGCGTCACGGATGAGGAGAGGCTCAGCAGTTACGAGCTTGACTGGCCAACCTCGCAGCGATGGAAGCCAAACTACTCTGTCCCGCGCAACTCGCTTGGCTTTGATCTCAATGCATCACGCGACTCATCTGACCCAAGCCAAGAGTATGAGAAACGACCCAATGTGCCGCATCCAATATCTTTCGGGAGTCGGCGCGACATGGATACCTCTGCAAGGGCCATTCGACAAGGAGTTCTGGGCCAGGGTGCAGATGAAGAGGAGTTCTCTAACTCGAAGCTTTGAACAGAGACGATGTCCGAGCTGTACATGAACGATCTAGATAATCGGGCTCGGCGGGATCCTCGCTGGCTCAATGTCACTCGCAGAGAGCGCTTCGAAGGACTGGGCTCTGTCGCCATTTCAATTGTTGACTACTTCGCCAATGACACCGTGGAGAAAAGCGAGCTCGTCACGACAGAGAAGGATCTCGCGGTGGCTCTCGACTCGAGACCGGGGAGCTCCCAGGTGCGAGTCATCATGGTTAGCGATTCGAGTCGCTTCGTCATGGGTGTACTGGGTCAATTGTATTCGGTAGATCCCGGGTTCTGGTACGAACATCTCATCGCCTCAGGGTACTGCGCAAGCGACAGTGGTCCCAAGCTGAAGAATGCAACGTGGATGAACTGGGCCGAACAAGAAACGCGTTTCCGTCATCGTCCTCTCCCGGGGATCGGTCAGCGAACGGAATGGAACTTGTCAAGGAGGACCAAGGCTCGTAGATGGGCACATCTTCGTTGGGGTCGGCTTGGTCTCCTTCACTGCCTCGGGCGCAAGGGCTTTTACGAGGATGAGATTGCGAAGCGCATCTCTGATGGACGTTGGACGATTGAACGAGATGTTGTTCTTGACAAGTATGGGCTACTTCTGACTGACAAGAGAAAGAAACGCACGGAGAAGAAGATGAAGGAGAAGAAGGAGAAAGAGGAGAAGGCAAGGAGGAAAAGCTTGAATGCTCTTGATGTTCCGAAAACATCTAGTGGCCATGAGATCGAGGGCACATCAACAAGGGCCAAAACATCGAATGTGTACCGCCCTTATAGCACGTTCCATCCTGTACTACCACAGAACCCAACGTACTGGAGTAACAGAGATCTCAGAGTCATGGCTCCAGAAGGCCTGGGCTATTGGTCGAGTGTTGACAAGGGAGGGTCGAAAGACAAGTGAGTACGTTCCAGGCAGACTGGCAACGTTGACTGACACGCGCAGTCATTCCGGTCTTTGACCCACCACGAACTATGCAGCATGACAAGACTAAAGAGGCAACACCATCTCTAACCTTCATGCCTCGAGCCATGGAGTTTGAGTCGTACACAGATGAGGAGCTTTGGCTTGTCGCTGACCCTGATGAGGCGTACCTGGATCCGCCTGCGCCACCCTCTACAAAGAAGCAGTTGAAGAAGGACAAGAAGGAAGCCAGGAGAAGGCGAGCACAGGCTAGAAGGAACCAACATGAGCAGTCAATTGCCGTCACTGAGAAGGGCAGCGACACCGCTTCAGAATACTCCAGCGACTCTGAATCCGACGAAAAGCATCGAGAGTCACTCCGAAAGGCCTACAAGCATCGTCAAGAGTTACTGCGCGATCGTGACTTTGCGCCCAAGTATTCTCTGTCCACTTTTGATCTTGTGTACCGATACATAAGCAAGACACCTACCAGCACGCTCAATCAGGACCACTCAGTCATATCATCTATCCTCACGCGACTCCCATTCGATGATATGTGGCAGCACCTAGCCGTAACTCCGTCTGATTCAGGATCATACTGATGATGATCTTGGCGTAGACCTGCATATTCACTTGCTTGAAGCTGCTGGTCGCTTCAACAGGCATCGCCCAATCATCTCTCGTCATTGGTCAAACATCCGGCATCAACGAACTGACCGAACTACCTAGCATTCTTCTTCATACCCCTCTCATTCATCACATCCATCTTCTCCATGCAGGTCGCACAACTCACCGAATCACCGCCCAAGATGTGGACATGGGGTCTCTCCCTCGGACTAGTCTTTCTCATAACCTACCTCATCCGCCGTTTTGTCCGCTCCCTGTCCGTCAGACTCTCTCCGCCATGCGCGTCCGTGTAACGATGCTTAACCGCTTCACGCCCAAGTCGCGGTCTGCATCGCACCGTCTCAATTCCGTCGGTAACCGTGCTATCGCGGGGTATATCTTCTTCTTCCTCATCCGCTGCCTCTTCGTCCTTGTGATTTTGACTGTTCTTTTACTTTTTACTTTTCATCTCCATTGTACATTTTGGTATATGGGCTGGTGCAGTTGGGAAGGCGATATACTTTATCGTCACGCGGTGGCCCGAGCCGGCGGTGCTGGCACCTTGCTTCGTTGCGATTGTCCTGGCGGGTGTTGGGTTTTACCTTGCGTGTTGTTTGACTCGGGACATACAGGCGTTTTGGGAGAATTGGAGCATTGAGGTGGCGGAGATGCTTATGAACATGTTGCCTGAGAAGTGGAGGTTTGATCGGGTTGATGGTGAGGATTTGGCTGATGAGGGGGTGAACGCTTATGCACGGCAGGCAATATTTTTTTGCGTCAACCCAAGATGTAAGGGCTTGTAGGACTGTTTGACTGTTTGTGCTACCAGTGATTTTGTTGTTGTCCGTGGTCCTGGTCAACTCTCTGCCTATGATGCTTGTGCCTTGTACATCTATCTATTAGTCTGGGCGACGGCGCCAAGCGGCTGCGAATACTGCAAACGACTTCATGTGCTGTTTGGCATAATCTTGCGCGCAACACACAATTTGATAAAGAAACAGATGGCAACGCTGACCACCAAACAAGTCAGTATCGTGAAGGTATTGGGCAGAAGCTTGTTGTGAAAAGGAATCTTGTCCTGATTATCTGTCAACAGCCTAAAGCTTGACGTTATGGCTAACAGTGACAGCTCCATAGTCAATGAGTCAGTGAGAGTCTCAAACACTAAAATTGTAAAGTTTTTGAGTTTTACGGGATTGGTCGAGTGACGGGCAGTGGCATCCCTCCTAGGGTACCTAGCGTTTGCCTGCACCTCGTTGATTTGCTGCGGGTAGTCGCTTCTCACATTCTTCACTCAACTTTGTTGTTTGCTGCAAACCTCTTCCTCCTCTTCATCTCACGACAAACAAGCATCTCATCAGTCAAGCTCGTGCATCCTTCCAACATGGCTCTAGACGATAGTCCTACTGATGATCCCCAGCTGCTCTCCACGCCTCAAACTCATATCAGCGATTATTCTAAAGAAATGCACTCTGAGGAGCGATACGCCGTGGATAGTCTCTGTGCTTCTTCCGCACGCGCCTCTTCTTACAGGCTTCTCTTTGATGGCGCTTACTCCGACATATCGATCGTCTGCCGCGGTCGAGAGTTCAGGGTTCATCGTGCTGTTGTGTGTACGCAGTGCGAATGGTTTGGGGAGGCTTTCACAAACCCGCCCAAGGTACGCCATCTCCCATCTATCGCATGCTCCCTCCCACTGACTTTTCTCAGAAGCGCACCATCAGGAGTGTGGCTCTGAATGAAGACCCCGAAGTCTTTCAGCATTTACTTGAGTTTCTCTACACTGGAACATACACTCCTCAAAAGCCCGCGGCATCGGATGATGCTGAGAGAGCGACGGAGATTCAAGACAGGCTTGCCGCCTATCCACGTTGCCCTATCGAAAAAGACACCGCAAAGGACAGTGTGTCAGAGCGCCCTGTAAGACGATCAAACAGGTTGTTGTCAACTACACCGGCCACGGCACCCACAGCCACGTCGCCCTCAAGCTCACCGCACGAAATCATCCTCGCCATGCATCTCTTCATCATGGCCCAGACATATAACATCCCCACTCTTCAACTCCTCTGCCAGGACCGCTTCTACACGGCTGCCAAGAACCGCTGGGTCGATAGGACGTGGACCGACTGGGAGGCTACCAAGGAGTTTGAGGACGTTGTGCTGGACGTGTATGGGTCTACGCAAGAGGTTAATACTCCGTTGTGGAGGGCGCTGTGCAAGTTGATTTGTGTGAAGAAGGATGGGGATAGGATGAAGGAGAGGATGATGGCTGTCAAAGGGGAGCAGGTGTTTCTTGAAGAGGGGGTTGCGAAGTACATGCTCGAGTATAGAGGCAGTGTCTAGACGAAGGGTGGCCCGCCCGAAGTGAGAGGCAGGACACGGGAGCTCAGTCTTGAAAAGATAGTTAGTCAAGCTCGCTCGTCTTGAACTAAAACTTCATATGGACTTCTGCTGCTCGAATCAGTAGCTCACCTTGATACTCCCTTGCATATTTCAGCCTTGAGAAGCAAAACCATCAGCGTAACTCATCACTACGGGATTTTTTATGTATCTAGCAGGCTACTCAGTTCACTGACAGACAGGAGACTCGCTCCTCTATAGGTGTGGCTTTCTAAGAATCAAACATGTACAACTCCCCACGCTGGCTCATACAATGGCGCCCAATGATCGATATGTTGAAGGAGGTTTGTGTAAGAAGTTTCCGCCAAGATCAAAATGAACTTTTGCCTTGAAAGGAGGTCATTGCCCAGGTAGTCGCTGGGCATCGAACGGGGAGGCTTCTCAAAGTTAGACGATTCATGGAGAGGTCTTGTCGCGTGTACTAAGTCAAACTTCGCAGCACGAAAAGTTAACCAGTGAGATTGGGGGGCAAACAGTCACGGAGCCTAAACACCGAATGGTTTGTGCGCAGACTCGCTTCCCGCATTGCCTCCCCAACAGGGCAGAAACTCAATGCGTAGAGGAAGCTTGAAAAAGCAACAAAGACCCATTCCCAAGAACCTGTTCTCTCACCCATGTTCCCCCCATCACTCTCTTCCCCGATCTTGAACCTGATACTTTTGTTCACACAAGAATACTTCGGCTTTACATCGATCCGTGTCTCTTGAGAAAAAGGACTACTCCTTTGCCAAGAAACATGACCACCTCACGATTTGACACAGAGAGTTTTACTGCACGTCACCTCGTGGAGAGTGCAGGAACTGTATTATTCCGCCTCTCGACACGTGAGATCTACATTATACGCCATTTACCGCGTAATGAGTATATTCTGCCCAAGGGTCGTCGCAGCCATGCTCATTCTTGTCTTTTTGACATGTCCGATCGCTTCTCTCGAGGATATATATATCCAGTGGCTCTTTCATGAGCTCGGCAGATTTCAGAGTCCGCAACAATCCGTGGCGATAGAGCCAATGTCGCAACTATATGGAAAAACAGAAAAGCCACTCTTACTCTCTGGAGAAACCGCTACTACTAGTAGTCTTTGCAGTAACTTATGTACGGATTTGGGAACCCTACAATTCTCACACCTGAGGCTTGTCAACAGTTTGACCGTATGAGTACTATTTACTCTGTCCAGGAAAGATCTTCCTTCTCCTTTCACATCCAACTCAACGAATTACAAAATCTCAATCAATCTACACGACTTGACAACTCTCGAGGCTTTTTGCAAACAGACCCCTCACGCACAAGACGAGATGCTAGGAGCAAGGCTCATGTCTGTTTCGGGTATCTTACTATATCCATTCTTTTCAGGCAAGGCAGAACCTGAGATACGTCTGTCTTATATACTTGCAGGGCGCCAGAGTTTGGATGCATACAAAACACTGTTACACGTTGAATTGGTAAAAGCCAAAGACATGCTACGAGCCTACCGCAGGTCTATCCAACAAAAGCTTATGGCGGAGGAAATATTATCCCCGAACATTCACCGCTTCTTTCACACCAGGCTGTTAAACGACTCAAGATTTCGGGAGCTTTACGGGAATGAAATTCAGCTTGGAGGTAAGCTGATATCTACTGAGGATTTTCTAGCTATGCCATGGATCATAAATAGAAACCAACAGCCCCCATTGCGCGAACTGTTCGATTTGGCTATGCATACTCTTTCACTGATCAACCTCCGGCGGTCATCTTGTTCTTTAGCCTTTAGTTTAGGTGATATTCATAGCGGCAATGTCGTAGTTGCACCTGCGGCTCAACACCAACATGGACGTACTCTCCTTTACGTTGGTTATGAGGTTTCAGGATTCCATCCAATCATGTTAAACCTTGCCAAACCATTATTCAATGACGTCCTTTTCGAAACACTTTACTGCGATCTATTTCCAGCGCTAGTTACCAGGGACTTAAAGTTTATGATTAGTGAAGGATTTTTAATAGTTGACTATGCTCCGCAAGTCTACATGGCGTCACAGGGTATCCTCGACATCAAGATGCGATATTTGCTGAGACCTCTTTGCGACGAATTACAGCAATTGGGCGAAGTTTGGACGTCCATTTGCACATCCTGGCCAACACGTTGCTCCTGTGTGCGACCTTGACAAAAGACTTCAGCAAAGACGAAGACGCTCTGCTGCGTCATTTTGCAAAAGGCATTATCTTAGTTGAGAGTAAGAACTGGGACGAGTTTGCTGAATATCTCCAACTTTTGGGCTTTCCAGTTGCGAGCCTGGATTGAGCTTGGAAGTGACTTAGAGGCGATGACTAGATGCTGTAAGTCAAACCAGTTGATGAGTTGGCAAAGAGGCATCGCAGCTAAGATATCTAGCAATATATATATA
>VYWZ01000808.1:0-39990 GCA_008711595.1 Fusarium xyrophilum | reverse complement strand
GTATTATATATATAGTAAGAATTACTAGAGTTTTCGCTATCTATTAATCTAATAACATTCTTATTAATTATATATAAATTTAAGTACTCTAATAAGTCTCTTGATAGGCATAGTTAATCTCAAGTTCGGTGTTTTATTTCCCCCTGAGGGCTTACCTACTGTTTGGGCGCATTTAGGTAGCATGGATGGGGAAAATCGAGATGATGACTACCTGTTAGCAGTTCATTGTCAAACTTGTGCACAAGATCTATTATCTATCCTTAATCTGCAGCTGAAGCTGAAGCACAATGCTTACCATGTTCAACATACCTATATAAAACATAATACAGTATTAGCCTATTGCCCTATTTAGACGGTCCCGCATCTTCCATTGTGCTTCCTATCATTGTTATAAGCCAACTGATCTCAACTTAAAGACTCCTCTATCATACATATACTCTGTACAGCATCTTCAATTCGAAATGTTTTACGATCAGAAAGCTACACGAAGGCAGCGTAGCTCATAGCTTGTGTTGTATTATCATAATGAAGCACTATATAGAATCTTCACTCATGAGTGTCATACCCTAAGGCTCTGTGGTTTTAATTCACCTGTTATAATTGTTGATATTTTGTCTTTATCAAGATTCGAAGTTACAGCCAAATTGAGAACCTAATGCAAGCACCGTTTATAAAGTAGAGTGTAGTTAAGACAAAACGGTTACAGAAGTAACCTAGCGCGGACACGGTGCAGCCAGCGGTAAATGCTCATCTCAGGACGCGTCTCCACAAAAAAAAGCTCCCAAATAACTTACTACTATGCGGACCAGCCGCCTCCAACACATCCGATGCCATCAACGACCACAATCTTCCCGTTTCGACTCACGTAGTCATCATCCCGGGTCCTGCTTTCGACTACTGGGAAACTTCTTCTTGAACGTCTCGATACTTCTCTAAACCGGGTCAGGTACTCGCAACCGATAAATTCCCCAATTCGAGCAAGCTGATCTCGGCCTGCAGCTCCCAAGATGTCGTTCAGCTTCGGAACCCCAAGCTCTTCCAGCGCGCCCAACAACACGACATCGACTGCGCCAGCTTCGGGCAGCCTTTTTGGAGCAGCTACAGGAACTCCTAGCTTTTCGTTTGGCTCGATTGGTGGCTCTGCCAGTAACACCACAACACCGACCAGCAGCGCAACCGCTATGTTTAGTCAACAAAGCGGTGCCTCGGCGCCGAAGCCCGCCAGCAATCTCTTCGGCGGCGGCGCGAACACGGCCAACACTTCTACCACTCCCTCTTCTGGCGGTATCTTCGGTGCTGCTGGCTCTACAACTCCTGCAACAGGTGGTCTTTTTGGGGGTCCCTCGTCTACCACGCCAGCGGCTACTTCAGCCCCTTCTAGCGGTGGATTGTTCGGTGGTGGTGCCAGCAATTCAACAGCCCCTGTGTCTTCAGGACTTTTTGGAAACAATGGGAACAATGCAAGCAAGCCAGCCACTGGCCTCTTCGGCGGTGGTAGCTCTTCTACCACTGCTAGTAGTGGCGCTGGTCTGTTCGGCCAGAATAATGCCAACCAGGGAGCGACAGCAACCCCTTCTTCTGCACCCACAAACCTTTTCGGAAATGCTGCTTCTGGGGCCGCGACTCCCGCTAAACCCACTTTCGCTTTGCCATCTACAACTCCAGCAGGGGCACCACCCGCCGACTCTGCTAAGCCTGCTGGTGGATTATTTGGAAATACAGGCGCACAAGCATCCAGCGGAACCTCAAGTTTATTCAGCGGAGCGAAACCTGCAAGCACGTCTGCTCCTTCTGCCCAACCCAGCACTACAGCAGCTGCATCACCCAGTGGTCTCTTCGGGGTTGCGCAGTCCGGAAGCGCTGCTCCTACTGGGGGTCTTTTCGGAGCGAAGCCGGCTACAGCGTCTACTCCCGCGGCCGGAAGCCTGTTTGGTGCAAAGACTGAAGGGGCTTCGCAAGCCGGGAGCACGGCCCCTGCCAGCTCCACGGCCTCCTTATTTGGTGCCAAACCTGCAGCTCCAGCGACTACAATTCCAGGCTCGTCATCGGCGAGTGGCCTTTTCGGCGGCGGCGCAACAACTTCTGCTGCCTCGGGCGCTTCTGCTACAACAACAGCTGGAGGTTTGTTTGGAAACAAACCTGCAACGACTACAACTTCTACAGCAGCTCCAGCCACAACTTCAGCAAGCGCTGGTAGTCTTTTTGGCGGCGCCCCCAAGCCATCTACTGAGTTGTCTACTACTTCGAAGCCAGCCGGTGGTCTGTTCGGAGCACCTGCATCCAGCCAGCCAGCCGGTTCTGCAGCTACCACAACAACAACTAGTGCAACAACTACTACGGCCCCTGCGGCTGGCTCAACTCCTGCTGCTGCCAGCGGCCTGTTTGGTGCGAAGCCTGCAACAGATGCCAGCAAGGATGCAGCTAAGTCTGCGACTTCCAGTGCCACCCCTGGGGCACTAGGCGCTTCCACAACTGGCCCAACATCCCAGATGGCGCGACTCAAGAACAAAACCATGGAGGACATTGTCACACGTTGGGCATCTGATCTCTCCAAGTACCAGAAGGAATTCAAGGAGCAAGCCACCACTGTGTCAACTTGGGACAGAAGCCTCGTGGATAATGGCGAGAAGATCCAGAAGTTGTACTTGGATACATTCGAGGCTGAACGAGCCAGCCATGAAATTGAGCGACAACTTGCCGCTGTAGAAAGCCAACAAGATGAGCTCGAGGCTTGGTTGGGCCGATATGAGTCCGAGGTTCAGGATATGTTTGCGAAACAGCTTGGTCCTGGCGAGCAGCTAGCTGGTCCTGACCAGGAACGAGAACGTACCTACAAGCTTGCGGAGAAGCTGACGCAACAATTGGATGAAAAGTCGCGCGATCTCTCCAAGATGGTCAAGGAAATCAATGACATCTCAGGAACACTGAACAAGGGTGCTAAGCCTGAGGATCCTGTAAGTATATTCCATTTTCATCACCCCGGACAAGGTTTGCTAACCCAGTACACAGCTGAGCCAGATTGTTCGGGTCCTGAATGGTCACCTTACACAATTGCAGTGGATTGATGCTAATGCCTCATCGCTGCAAGCAAAGGTTGCGGCTGCTCAGAAATCGAGCAGCAACCTAGGAAGTCATTATGCTGGTTCTGATAATGATGCGGCAGAGAGCTTTTATCGCTCTTACATGGGTCGACGATGAGGAGGAGTAATAATTATTGGCTTGGAGTTTTAGGCAAGGAATTCGGGTAATTCTGTATCAGATACGAACACGGAGAGAAGACATGCAATAACAAGGATACGGGCAACATCTGGGAATCCAATGTTGAGGAGTGCAAATGCGTGATTGTTCTTGTACACTAGTTTACCTTAGACTATGGAAAAGGACAAGCACTTGAAGAAGTGCAATTTCAAGTCAGGTCGAGTTCCCCCAATTGATAAATGTACATCCATCGATGTTGGTGAGTGGAATTGAACCTCACTCAGAGCTGATGGTTTCTCCCCGCAGTCTTTGCCGGGGGTTATCCGGTAACATGAGGTATGAGTTGTTTAGTTCTTCTCGCCGCCCTGCTCACGGGTGATCTCGTCACTGAAGGGGATTTGAAGTTAGAGGTATGCTCAACTCGGGTCCGTCAACTGCGCGGATTGTGAATGGGTAGCTTACATGTGCTTGGAGAGACGGTCAAGGTGCTGCTGCTGCTCCTGGAGCTTCTTCTTGAGCTCGATGAGCTTCTCCTTTTCGCGCTGGCGGATAGCGTAATCCTCACTGGCCTTCTCCCGTCGCTGGAAGGCATCACTAGAGAATGACAAATGTCAGAATGCTTCAATCGCCATGTCAATTGGGCCGTAGACTGAGAACTCACCCGGAACCACCAGTGGGACGGACTGAACCAGTAGCTCCCTCAGTCATGACGCGAGGAGTGGTAGAGAAGCATCGAACAGGCCGGAAGATGGCTATCTGGCGGAAGGTTGTGCGAAGCATACTGGCGTTGAGGTTTTGGTTGTTTGTCTTGGCTTGCTAGTGACAAGGAAGGATTGGAGATGTGCTGTGTTTTGTAGCCGATGACGTTGGAGGGTTGCTGGTGAAAGAGTCGGCCATGATCTGACGACGAGCTAAGGCCAAGGGTAGATTGCCATGGTCGCCTTAGGCCGTTACCTGATACTAGCACATGACGGGCTGGTAAAGCCAAGTACTGGGTTAACAATCATGGCCGGCCGCCTGGCGGTAAATCCCGGCCAGCCCCGCCTGCAAGCTCGGATCTGGGTCATGATCTTTCAGCCTACGAGACAACGGAATTGAGCCAGCCAGGGACCAGGATATAGCTCTAGGATGCCTGGTCAGGCATAAAACTGCCCTAGATTATGTAAAGTACCACTTTGTTTTATCGGTATTTTACTGGTATAAAGCTCGGGGGGTTTCCTGCGTTTGATATTCAACCTTCACAAGCTAAGGTACCCTACTACCCTACTTACCTACTACCTAACCCAGGTACCTATCTTGGCACTTACTAACCAAGTAGGTAAGGTACCTTATTAGGGATGGATAGCACGTCACATGTACGATACACCAAAGCCAATGCATGACATCAGAGCTCTTATCAGGTTGGGGATTGTATCGGTTTTATTCTATATGTCCGTCCATGCTACTCACATACACAATATCACAAAAGGTACTAATAGGTACCATACGGTTGTTCCAGTAACTGACTGAGCTGTGGAAGTTGTATTGGATGTGTTGGATAACGACGTCAATAAATCAGGTAGATAAACTGTCAAAATAATACAATATACTTATTAATCCAAGTATAACCCGGGCAGATGTGCTCCGCCAATATACATACCAGTCATTCGTATACTAGTTATTATATGACTTAGTACCCTAGACTACTCATCAAGGACATCGGATGCCTCGACTTTGTCGGAGTAATAAAGTGCAATGCTAGCTATCTAGCGAATTTGCAGAACTGAGGCGAGATGTTTTCACTGCAGGGCAACAATCGACTGGCTTGAGAGCGAGACCTTCTTCGTGTTCCCATATGAAAATAGTGAATCTGACTAGCAGCATTGAGATTGCCATTCCTGTCCCACACACAACAACACACCAACAGCCTGGCTAACGAGGCAAAAGAAGCAATCAGGTCGGTTCGCATGATGACGATGATAACACTTGACACCATGGACGCCTCATTTATTTTTCCTTTTATTATTATTTTGGTACGGGAGTAAAGTCGCACTGTTTAACGTGCCCGTTTCTTAGCCGTCGACGTGTCTTTCCGCTATTGTTAACGGCTTTTGTCGGCCAGAGATTCAAGGTCTTAACGTCGAGATGCCAACTCAAAAGAAACATGGACATTTCTATGGGACCACCTAAGCTGAAAAGTAAGGCGTGACTGTTCGTTAGACGAATTACATAAGGTAGGGAGATAATGTAGTAAGGATGCCCAAGGTCCAAGACCCATCACCTATCAATGTGAGGCCTCAATAGAGGCCCGTTTCGTTTGGCAACTTGTAATCGTGACAAGACAATCAATCAATTTAATGAGCTTTTAAGCATGAATGAGAAGAGCGATTGTCCATTGTTTGAAGTTCCAAGGCCCAGCCAATTTCAATTGATCACCATGCAGGTGGGTAACAACCTATTGGGGAGGGGGGGAATGTACCAGCATATGGGGCTGACTGCCCCGCTGCTGGCTGCTGGCACTGGTAGTCACTGCCCAGAGGTGCCCCTTCTAACTCACCCGTCTAAGGTACTACTAACTCTTTCAACTCAACTCGTCCCGCAAAACAAAACCACTTCTTTTTTTCATCTCTCATCTCTTTCTCTTGGCCCCATTCGCCATCTGCCAACTCCTTCAACTGAAGCTCCTCTCAGCCGAATTTTGTTTATTCGCTTTCCCTTAACCAATCCCTCAAGCTACTATAAATTTCCACGACTCAAGGTACGTATCTCACGCTTCTGCCCAGCTCAACTCTTCTACTTGTGAACAACAACCTGTGAACAACAACCATCGCCATATCCTGTTGCAGCTCTCGTCTTCTTCCTGTTGTTGTTTGTGTTTCGTTGTGCCCTTCCACAACCCCCCTCTGTCGTCATTGCCCCCTCCCTCTCAGACCGAAACGAACACGCACCCATTATCCCCCTTGGGATCTCTGGGCGCCTTCACCACCACGATTAAGCGATAGCCGCCCTATCTGTACCGCCAACGACAAAAACACCTTATTTCGAGGCTACCCATCGTTTAGTTACTGTGTGGTGCTCGTTGTCGCTTGTCGCCCCTCTCAGGAGGCCGTCGTCTCAGAAACCCCTCCGCCACTGACAGGCCTAAGAGCGGGGAGCCTCACCGAGTCGTCGCCGCCGCTCTAGCCACGCACTAGGCGCGCAACTGCCTCTCCCTGTATCGCCTAAAACCATCGACTTATCGCCCCTCGCCCACTTCGAAGCTTCCTTCATCATTCCATTATCGTCGCTTTCTCCAACGCATACACGAGCTTGCGCCGTTCGACTCTACTACCACTCTCTTTGTGCCTACCTGCCTGTGTCTGCACATATCGCTTTATTTACTTCATCTGACAAGCTTGACCACCCATTTTACTAACTGTCCTTAAACACAGTCGCCAAACGTAACAAAATGGGTCACGAAGATGCCGTCTACCTCGCCAAGCTCGCCGAGCAGGCTGAGCGATATGAGGGTATGTTCTAGGACTCAACACAATATGTCAACCGCGCGCTAACGTATGGGGCGCGCGCCCATTGTAGAGATGGTTGAGAACATGAAGATTGTCGCCGGTGAGGATCGAGATCTCACTGTCGAGGAGCGAAACCTTCTCTCCGTTGCCTACAAGAACGTCATTGGCGCCCGCCGTGCCTCTTGGCGCATAGTCACCTCTATCGAGCAGAAGGAGGAGTCCAAGGGCAACTCTTCTCAGGTTACCCTTATCAAGGAGTACCGACAGAAGATTGAGGCCGAGCTTGCCAAAATCTGCGACGACATTCTCGAGGTTCTCGACCAGCACCTTATTCCCTCTGCCAAATCTGGCGAGTCCAAGGTTTTCTACCACAAGATGTAGGCGCCAACTCACTACATCCTGTCGCATACTTTTATTGACCAGTCTTGCAGGAAGGGCGATTACCACCGTTACCTTGCCGAGTTCGCCATCGGTGACCGCCGCAAGGACTCTGCCGACAAGTCCCTCGAGGCCTACAAGGCTGCTACTGAGGTTGCCCAGACTGAGCTTCCTCCCACCCACCCTATCCGTCTGGGTCTTGCCCTTAACTTTTCAGTTTTCTACTACGAAATCCTAAACGCTCCTGACCAGGCTTGCCACTTGGCCAAGCAGGCATTTGACGACGCTATTGCTGGTACGACCCGCGCCTGCTTTCTATTGGCCAACATCATACTGACACGGAATCCACAGAGCTCGATACCTTGAGCGAGGAGAGCTACAAGGACTCTACACTGATCATGCAACTGCTTCGCGACAATCTTGTGAGTTTCCTGATTGCTAATTTTCACCTATTCGACGACAGCTAACATAATGATAGACCCTCTGGACCTCCTCTGAGGCCGAGGCTCCCAAGGAGGACGCACCTGCGGCCGCCACCGAGGAGCCAGCTGTCCCGGCCGAGGAGCCTAAGGCCGAGTAAGGAGTCGACTAGTGATTTGTCTATGCAGGTGTCAGGTGGACTGGTGTCTACCGAGTGTGATCAAGAGCTTCGGCATCGTATCAGTACAGACAATGGCCATGGAAAGGGCTGACTTTTTCACCAACGGGATGGCAAGGCGAGTCTATAACAGAACACTTTTACGTTCTTCTTTTAGACTGTTAATGCGTTGGCCGTCTGGACAATAAAAATACTAAAATTTCTTTCAATACACGAAATATATGACTAGTGATGACGCAGTTGAAGAAAGTGACATGAGTTTTTCTTCTTCTATTTTTTTTTCTTCCTTTTCTTCGTTTGTCTTTGTTTTGGCTCGCAAGGAACAATACTATGTTTTGATTGTCGGCCGGGTTCTTGGATCATGGTACCTGGCACGGTTAGTTTATGCCCTTGGCAAGATATATGCGACGGATAAGAGTACTCTCTTTCATGGTTGGTTCAACCGTAATCTGATTATAAGGAGGCCGCAGAGTCAAGTCTTATCTTTCGAAGTTTTATTTGAAGGATGTGATTGTTGTTCATCCTCAATAACGACAAAGTGAACTCGAAGCCACAAACTACAGTCAAGACAGCCAACCACAAGCTCCCCCTCATCACTCACTTCTTCCAAGTCTGCCTCACAAAACTCATAGCTGTGCTCGTTACCACAGCGACAAGGGCGGTACCAGCATTCCCGATCCTCATCAAATGCCAGATCATCTAGGTCAACATTTTCCACGCCGGTCCGGAAAGAGCCATCTCTCTTGTCGCTTGGGCGAGACACCCGCAGAACGGCGTCGTAAGCTGCCCGACAAGAAGGGTCGGAAAGAGTGTTGAGAGCAGCTGTGATTTGGTCGACTGTGAAGCAAACAGAGGATGGATCCGAATCTTTGACCTTGTCTGGGTGGTTACGGAGGAGGGCCCGGTGATAGGCGCGCTTTATGAGGGGTGTGGAATCATGCTGTGTGTCGAGTAGCGTGGGCGTGAGGTTGAGGACTTGGTAATGTGTTGGCACTTCTGGCGAGGTGACTGCAGCCTGTGAAGAGGCCATGCTATGGGGCCGAGTTATACAGATGCTTGTTTGTCAAGTGAGAGATGCGGACAACTAAATGCTTGAAGGCTTCAGCGTTTGATGTCACGTGATGCGCTCCAACGGTATGGGATGGACCTGCGGTGAAGTCGTAGATATCTATCTATCTACCTTGGTTTACGTGGAGAAATGAGGGCCATATTAAACCAATGTTAGTTGGTGTGCAAGATAGGAAGTTCATGTCAAAGAAGCTCCAGACGTAGTGGTAGTTGGCTGGCCTGTAATTTACGGAGGGGAGGCTGGACCTTGAATGCACAATGGTTCTCGACAAGACGGTCTCTGATATTGTTGTACATAAAAATACATGGTGAATGTACAGGGTGCGCCAAAGCAGTCATTCCATCTCTCTTCTTGTTGTTTATTTGGGGAACTTGGTCCAACCGTATTTGCCCACCTGTTGATGTAGTTAGCAACACATGCTTCCTTGGACGATCAAGGCAGCCAATCTTTATTCTTACCCTCTTCCAGCGCTTGATAAGACTGGGCATATCCAGCATGGCCTTCCTTCTTGTCTCCATCCTGCAGTACAGTCAGTCAATGTTGTTCTGGGCTCATGGCACACATAGCCAGCCAGTACAGCCGTGATGGCCATGATGGGGCTCTTGACTTACTTTGCAATCATATGTCGTTCGTGAATATGGCCCTTGACCTTCTGTCCTACACCAGTACCCTTGACTCTTAGACCATGCTCAACCCGGTGAGCCAACTTGTACTCAGTGCCCTTTCGTGTTTCTGGCAGCAGATCCTCAACGCCGTTCTCACGGGCCATCTTGACCAGCTCAGCCTGGCGGCGCTGCGAGTAGACAGGATCTTGCCATTTGCCAGTCACTGGGTGCTTGTAGAAGCGGAAAGGGCTCGGCTTCTCCTCTTGGTATCGGGTCTTTGGGGTGTTTTCGGGGAGGATGGCGGCGGGAGGATAGCGGGCAAAGAAGCGCTGCAGTGGTGCGGGCAGCGACTTTGCAAGCCCAACGAACTGTGATGTTGGCGCCATGGCGATTTGCTATGATTTGCCGTGCTGAAGGGCAATCGGCTGCATGCCCCGGAACTGAAAGAATGGTCACGAATCTGTAGCTTTCTGATCTTCAAGGCTACCGTCCCTAAGTTTTCAGATAACGACTGAGCCTACCTAAACAGACCCCGGCCCGCCGATGCAAGTGGACCCATCCATTGTTTATTCATCAGCCAATGATTCGTAGAAGCACCTAGAGCCAAACACCCACACTGCCTCAGCCTTGTCAACTCTTGTCATTCAACAACAAATCATCAGTCATCGCTTCTACTTGTGGTGGGCGACTGCCTAATGGAAATGCTCTAATAACGTATCGCTCTCCTGTTTCCATTCTTGCATGACACCAAAATGCCCCTCGATATTGAAGAGATCTTGCGGCAAAAGAAAGCTGCAGATGCCGCCGCCGCAAAGCCTAGGTTCATCCCCAAGGCCGAACGAGAGCGACTAGCAGCTGAAAAGGCAAAGAAGGAGGAAGACGCGCGGAGGCGCAAGGCTTCCGAAGATGCGCAGAAACGGCGAGAGGAAGAACAAAAATGGGCCGCCAGATCAAACGGCTCTTCAAGGCACAACGATTCCACGAATGGATCATCGCGCGTGCCAACGGGGCCCAAGGCTATGAATCAGGAGAATGGCCGTGATCGAGATGGATACCGAGATCAAGGAAGAGGGAGGGGAAGGGGAAGAGAAGGACGGAAGGGAGATAAACAAGCTGCGGATCAGCAGTCTGCAGAGGATATCGAGGCCACTCTCCTCCGATCACGATACCTGGGGCCTCAAGTTAACCAACAGTCCAACTTTTCGGCGAAGAAGAAGCGAATGCGAACAACAGAGAAGAAGTTCAATTTCGAGTGGGACGCTGATGAAGATACGTCGCGCGACAACGATCCCTTATATACTCGACAGGCCGTCAGCCACAATGGATCATTCGCCGGTGTTGGTGGAGAATTTGACGGCGAAGCCGAGGAGCGCGCTCGCAAAAGAGCTCGAATGATAGAGCAGAGAGATCCAGAGAATGGAAAAGAGAGAGCAAAGGGCATCATGGAAGACTTCTTCCGAGCGCGCGACAAAGCGAGACAACGAGCTGATCGAACAGGGCTGGGCAAGCGATGGTCTGAAAAGTCTTTGGGAGATATGCGCGAGCGGGATTGGCGAATTTTCAAAGAAGATTTTGGAATCGCTACAAAGGGCGGTATGATTCCGAACCCCATGCGAAGCTGGCAAGAATCGAATCTCCCTAAGCGCTTGCTCAACATTGTCGAGGACGTGGGTTACAAGGAGCCGACGCCCATTCAGCGAGCTGCAATCCCTATCGCGCTGCAAGCCCGCGATCTCATCGGTGTAGCTGTCACTGGTTCCGGAAAAACAGCCGCTTTCCTCCTACCACTGTTAGTCTACATCTCTGATCTACCGCCTCTCGATGAGCTCAATAAGAACGACGGCCCCTACGCTCTCATCATGGCCCCGACTCGAGAGCTGGTGCAGCAGATCGAATCCGAGGCCAGGAAGTTCGCTGGTCCCCTCGGCTTTCGCGTTGTGAGCATCGTCGGCGGCCACTCTATCGAGGAACAAATAAACAACATGGGCGATGGTGCTGAGATCATCGTTGCTACACCGGGTCGTCTTATCGACTGTCTCGATCGACGAGTGCTCGTCCTAGCACAATGTTGCTATGTCATTATGGATGAAGCAGATCGTATGATCGACATGGGTTTTGAGGAACCCGTTAACAGGATCCTCGAAGCATTACCAGTCAACAACGAGAAGCCGGATACGGAAGATGCCGAGGATGCAACAAAAATGAAGCGTTATCTAGGTGGAAACGATCGTTACAGACAGACCATGATGTATACAGCAACTATGCCGCCTCAGGTGGAAAAGATTGCCAAGAAGTACCTCCGCCGTCCAGCCGTCGTCACCATTGGTAACGCAGGCGAAGCCGTGGACACTGTCGAGCAGCGCGTCGAGTTCATTCCCGGCGAGGACCGTCGCAAGAAGCGTCTGCAAGAGATACTTGCCTCGAACGACTTTGCGCCACCCATTATTGTCTTTGTCAACATCAAGCGCAACTGTGATGCTGTCGCCCGCGATATTAAGCAGATGGGTTGGACGGTCGCCACACTCCATGGGTCCAAGACTCAGGAACAGCGAGAAGCTTCTCTCCAGTCAGTTCGCAACGGCGCGACGCAAGTTCTCGTTGCAACTGATCTTGCTGGCCGTGGTATCGATGTTCCCGATGTCTCTCTCGTCGTCAACTTCAATATGGCCCCTAAAATCGATAGCTACACTCATCGTATCGGTCGAACAGGTCGTGCTGGCAAGAGTGGTGTTGCCATTACTTTCCTGGGTCCTGAGGATGCTGATACCATGTACGATCTCAAGCAAATCCTCAGCAAGAGCACCATCTCCAAGGTACCAGAAGAATTGAAGAGACATGAGGCTGCACAGTCGAAACCAGTACGTGGTGATGGCGGAGGATCAAGGAGAGACAAGGAAGAAGGGTTGGGGAAAGGAGGCTGGTAGACGCTGGACCTGGAGAATAATTTAGGCGACATAAAATCATTGAAATGGATAGATCCATTAGTCTCGTCAACTAGAAGAAAGAACCCATAGAGTGAGAGCTCATTCATAAATATCACTTCCACATCTCCCATGAATTCTTTCCTATATCTGAGGCACACTCTTTCACACGTCTTCCTTTTATCTTATCTTATCTACTCCAGCTTTAGCTGCTCAAACTGCTTGATAGTCTCCTCGAAGCTGTTAAGCTCTTGCTTGGCATCTGCCAATCTCTTCTCGTCTGACTCGCGGACGGCGTCTGAGACCTTCTCAAGGTAGCCAGGGTCATTGAGAATCTTTTCCTGTTTTTGGATATTGCTCTTTGCCTTGTCGAGCTTCTTCTGGGCCTTGGCGATCTCAGCATCAAGGTCAACGCGGCCCTTGACGTGAAGGAAAACGGAGGCCTCGGTTGAGACAGGATAGGCGACGCACCCGGCGGGTCTCGTAGCATCGGGGTTGAGGATCTCGACTCCCTTGAGACCCTTGCCGCTCAGGGTCTTAATAGAAGACGACTGCTCCTTGACGGTAGTGAGAGCAGTATCGTTGTAAGCCTGGATAATAACTATGAATGAGTCAGTAAAAATCGTTTACAGGATCACAGAGCTAGAGCACCTACCCTCAGCCTCATCCTTGAGGGCATACTCAGCCATCAGTGAGCGCGCGGCCTTGGAGCAGCCTAGAACAAGCTCGTAAGCGCGCTCAGACTCGGGGTCATCAAGCTTCTCGTGGTAGACGGGGAACTTCGCGACCATGATAGACTTGGTCTGATCCTCAGGTCGTCGGGGCATTCGTTGCCACATCTCCTCGGTGATGAAGGGCATGAAAGGGTGAATCATGGTGAGAGCGGCCTCGAGAGCAGTATAGAGAGTCTGGATAGCAGACTCACGCTCATTTGGAGTACCGTCACGGATGATGGCCTTTGAGTTCTCGATGTAGACATCGCAAAGCTCGTTGTACCAGTAACGGTAGACAATCAATGTTGACTTGGAAAACTCGCGATCCTCAAGAGCACGGTTGATCTCTTTGGCCGCGGTGTTCATCTTGTGAAGAATCCACCGCTCGGCAAGAGTTTCGCCACGGACAACCCCTGACGTCGAGGGAGTGAAGTCCTCGGGGAGACTTCCCAGAACATACTTGGTAGCCTGGAAGATCTTGTTACAGAACTTGCGGTATCCGTGGATGATCTTGACATCCAGGTTGATATCACCACCGCCGGTTGTGGCATTAATCATGGTGAACCGTAGGGCATCAGCACCACACTGGGGGATACCCTCAGGGAAGGCAGTCTTCTGATACTTGGTAGCCTTTGTGACCTCGCTGGGGTGTAGGTTACCTTGCAGAAGCTTGTCGTGGAGAGACTGGAGCTGGATACCTGAGATGACGTCCAGGGGATCAACGACATTACCCAAACTCTTACTCATCTTACGACCTTCGGAATCTCGAACAAGACTGTGGCAATAGACCTCCTTGAATGGGATATCACCCGTCATCTTGAGACCAAGCATGATCATTCTGGCAATCCAGAAGAAGAGAATATCCCAACCTGTCTCGAGGACCTCTGTAGGGTAGAGAGTTTGTAGGTCGTGAGTGTTGTTGGGCCAGCCAAGGGTGCTAAAAGGCCAGAGCCCAGAGGAGAACCATGTGTCGAGAACATCCTCATCTTGCTCAAGTGTATATGTCTTGCCAGGGAGTGCAGCCTTGGCTTTCTCCTCAGCCTCCTCTCGTGTTCGGCCGGCAAACCAGAGCTTCTCCTCAGGGATATCTCCAGCGCCGCCCTCGATCTTAGCGTAGTAGACGGGACATCGGTGACCCCACCAAAGCTGCCGGCTAATGCACCAGTCGTTGATGTCCTCGAGCCATCTGAAGTAGCTCTTCTCAGCAGTCTCTGGTCGGATCTTAATGCGCCCGTCTCGAACAGCAGCCAAGGCAGGCTCAGCGAGTTCCTTCATGCGAATCCACCATTGGGGTTTCAGAAGAGGCTCGATGATATCCTTGGACTTTTCGCACAGAGGAACCTTCATGGCATTGTCCTTCTTGTCAACATATAGACCCTTGGCCTTGAGATCATCTTGGATAGTGTAACGGACGTCGAATCGCTTCTGGCCCTTGTAAGCGCCGGTGTTCTCGTTCATAAGACCATCGTCGGTCAAGATGTTGATAAACTCAAGACCGTGCTTCTGGCCGAGAGTGAAATCGTTAGGATCGTGAGCTGGAGTAAGCTTGACAGCACCGGTACCGAATTCCATGTCGACATACTCGTCGGCGATGATGGGCAGCTTACGGCCCTCGATAAAGGGGTGGATGGCAGTCTTTCCGATGAGGTGCTTGTACCTCTCGTCCTTGGGGTGAACAGCAATACCGGTATCACCAAGCATAGTCTCAATACGGGTGGTGGCAACCTCGACAAGCTCATGGGAACCTTCAATGGGGTATTTGAATTGGACAATGACGCCGAACTCGACCTTCTTGTCGTATCCAGGGACTTCGAGTAGGGTACGGCCAGTCAGCTCCTTGTTGACGACTTCGAGGTTGGAAAGTGCAGTGTTAAGCTTGGTGCACCAATTAACAAGTCGGTTTGCTCGGTAGATCGTGCCCTCCTCGTGAAGCTTGACCCAGGTCTCAGTAACAGCAGCAGACAAGTTCTTGTCCATGGTGAAAGCTGGTTTCTGTTAGCAGTTTTTTCTCCTCATATGAGTCTGGGGCTGACGTACCCTCTCTGCTCCAGTCAAAGGATCCTCCCAGACTGGTCAGGGCCTTGTTGATGCATTTGTGGTATTCATCCTTCCACTTCCAGACGGTGTTAACAAATTCCTCACGACCAAGGTCGTGTCTTGTCTTGCCCTCCTTTCTCCAAAGCATATTCTCAACGACGCTCTGCGTAGAGATACCAGCATGATCGCATCCGGGCAACCAGAGGGTAGTCTTGCCCTGCATACGGTTCCATCTTGTCATGAGATCCTGAAGGGAGTCACCAAGGGCGTGACCCATGTGTAGAGCACCAGTGACATTAGGGGGAGGGTGAACAATAACGAACTTGCCCTCGTCCTTGACACTTCCGTCGGGCTTGAACTCGGGCTTGAAGAAACCCTCCTTCTCCCACCAGCTATACCATGCTGACTCGACCGCAATGGGGTTGTAGGCCTTGAAATGGGGGTCTTCAAATGACCGGATTCGCTTTTTCTCGCCCTCGGGGGTGTCTTCGACGTATTCGGGGAGAGTTTCCTCCCCGACCTTCTTTTCCTTAGGCTTCTTTTCTTTGGTAGCTTTGGGGGCGGTGGCAGCGGCCTTTTGCTTCTTTGCTTCGAACTTGGCCTGTTTCTCGGCCTTCTTTCGTTCTTTTTCCACTGTGAAACCATGTCAGGGGATGCACCCAAAACTGTCAATGGACTGCGTATTACATACACTCCTTCTCGGTCTTCACCTTGGGCGCACCGGCATCTTGACCTGTAGCATGCGCACCGGCCGCAGACTCGACAATCTCCTTCTTCTCCGCGGCGGGAACGGCTGGAGGAGTGCTGGTAGCATCCTGGATGCACTCGCTGGCGGCGACTATGATGTTATGATTAGCATCAGCATTGATTATTATGTACGGAGGGCTGTAACGAACTTGGGTTTCCTCGTCCACTGTTGGTCGCCATATTTACTCGCGTGGTTGTTAAGGGTCGGCTTGCTCTTGGGGAAACAGATCGCACCCTCAGTGCTCGAACCGCGAGTCTAAACGTCGTGCCGGAGATGACTGAATGAAGCCCGTAACTTGAGGGCTTCAAGCAATGACCTGCACCTCGAATTGATATAGGTAGATGTTGTGTGACTCTTACCAGCTCAGCTACAGCACTGCAATTTCGAGGATTGAGTCACCCGCTTCTGATGATGGGGGATAACTTTTAGTTACCCAATTCGTTCATGGAGGGGTACAGAAAGTGTGGCGCAGCAGCAATAACATTGGTATAATTCAGTAGCTACTAACTTACCACGTCAAAACAAATGAAATAGAAATAATCCCAACGCAGATCATCTCATGTGACACGTCAGTTGATTGTACTCATCTTTATTCTGATGACTCTTTTCTTACACCAACGATATCGGACCACCATGTTTCGTAAAAATGTGGCGCAGCAGTTCACTAGCCAAGTGCCTGAGCTTGATGTCGTCTTAGACTAGTTAGGTAGGTGCCTCCCTAGGTGCAATAAGTTGAGACGAAATTACTCCAAAGGCCATTAATGTTTAAAGCATCTGCTCTAACCTGACGCATTTGGTGTAACCGGTCTTTGAATTCTGTCCCAATGGCCTTGCGGCTAGCACTGAGAGCTCCGAGGAGCCGTCTCTACAATTGCATTTCGACCACAACTAGGAGAGTCTACTCAACAAGTAAACAATCGGATTACTTCACTGTTGAGCTGAGTCCGAAGATCAAAGTGAGCTTTCGAACAAGAAGAATTGTCGACTTTGCTGACCCTCCAAAGGATCCCTCAAGGCTATTACAAGCCGTCAGATCTCAGATAAACATGACCAATCCTAGCCGCCACGATGCAGCAGTTATACTGGTAACTCCACAGTATGCGCAATTGCTAGGCAAAAATGTATTCATGTCTGAGTTTGTAGATATGCTGTCAGGTTCTGAGTGGACTGGCGAGTTTCATACTCTGAGCGCTGTTGTTGACCACATCGCCCCGCCAGTGCCGAACAACAAACCCATCCAAGGCATATCTGTCCTCCGTGGTAACCTCGACGGTATCCTACCGGGACTATGGACAGAGGCGCCCCTGAAGGAATGGTCGGACGGCGGGAAGGTGTCAGCTCTAACGATGGATCTCGGCAGCCCGCATATCACTATCCCTCTTACCAACACCACTTTTCAGAACCACAGGACCTCGACTCTTATTATTAGCCGTTACGACTTGTCGGCTGGCTCTCCGAAACTTATTGAGCAAACTGACAAAAAGCATTTGCAGAAAGTAGCCATTCCTGTTCGGAAAAGGCTCTCGACAATCAACGACCTTGGTATCTGGGCCCCCCTGGTGCCTTTGACTCAACCCCGTGTGGTAACCGAGAGCTTTGGTAATATCGTACGGCGAGTCGACATTGAGAACGAGTCAGTTCCAGCATCGACTGAGCTCGAACCAGCAGTGGAAGACCTCCATGCCAGCAAATCGGACTTGGTTCAGTCTCCTATGGGTATTTGGGCAATGATCACACCTCCAACTTTTGTTCAGTCGGGGGGCAGCTCGCCCTATGTCGATCCGGATCCCGAGGCAACATTCGCCGATGGTCAAAGCATCACGGAGCTAATGGCTGTGACCTCTGCTCAATTGGGTATCCTGTATAGGCAAGGGGGTAGATTGTATCAAGTTTGTAAGCAAAACTGCCGGTCCCATATGCCCGATTTCGTCTTTTGACAGCTCTCAGTGAGTGGTGGCGGTGGTTGGGGGGCAAAGAAGGGTTTGCTGTCGCTTGACCCCGAGCAAACTCACTTTGTTGTATCTGAAGAAGAAGAGATGCAAAGGTTCATCCAAGCTATGGAAGGGGGCAACTTTGTCTCTGTGAGCTCCAAAATCCAGTTCTTTGCATCAACGGATGCTTCTGCTGGCGAGCCAGTCGGAAACAAACAAACCGGTGTGGTGTTTGGAACATCCAGCAAGCTCGAGGTCGAAACTGACTTGAATCCTTCTCAACCTGAGGCACGCTTGTTGGAGAATCATTTCGGCGCTCTCTCCAACGTAGGTATCTTTGTAACCTCGTCCGATGCTTCCATGTTTTCGAAGCCTGGGTTCAACAACGACTGGAAACTCAACGTGCCTAACTCTCGGATATATGCTGTATAGGTCAGCGCGGAGTAGATGGTCCTCATTGGTGGTTGTCGTATGTGTAATCAGAATGTACAAGTACCCCTCCCGACTGCTAGAAATGGCTATGTATGTATGTGAGTAGTATTCTAACTGCGTTTGTTTAATGTGGTCTTTGCTTCTTGTGTAATCCTTCCGCTGCCGCCTTGGCGACATCATCCAGCGTTGTTCCTCGCTTCCTGTTACCTATCTTCTCGTTTCCAAGTACTTCATTCTCCGCAATATCCTTATAGACGCTCGCGGCACCTATGAACATCTTTTCATCCCAGCCCGCTTCCTCATTGAAAGCGAGGGCGATCTCCTCCATCTCTCGCTCCCAGCGGTACGCCTTGGGTGGCATGCCGGGGACGCTCTTTTCAGCGTTGGCAAGCGTGGCTGGATAAAATGTACTAATCTCGTCTTTAAGAGCGTCTAAGATGCCAAGATTATGTGCCGTCGTGAATGATTGAGTGGCAATGGCGGTAAATCCCTTTGAAAGGGAAGTAAAGCACATTTTGAGGCCACTTGCAGCGCCGATATCAGGAGAGATTTGCTTCATGTTGAGAACAGACACCAGTTTCTTTCCAAAGGGGAGCGAGCCAAAACCATCCGAGCCTGATATAGGAATGCTAGGACAGTACCGGTCAGAAGCATTGTCACTGCTTGATGATTCTGTTGCGGCATCTGCAGGTGTCTTCTTGGGGGGGGTGCCCAAGAATGCTCCCGTCAACGAATCGTATCGGCAAATTTGATCTCTTAACAGATGCCGCAATGGCCTTGACCGTCGAGGGTGCAACAGCATTGAGATCGACAAAGTAAAGTTCTCTCGTAGTGTCCAAGCCTGCTAACGCATCTGTAATACGAGTGGCTGTTGCCCCTGCGTCTTTAGGCGGCACAATGGAGAGTATAACGGAACTCTGTCTGACCAGATCAACATCAGACTTGAGGAGCTCAACTTCTGCATCCCGCGCTCGTTCGATGGTATCTTTTCTGGGGGTATCTTTAGCAGACATTTCATCCTCCTTGCTTGATTCATCAATCATCTTCTGCCACAGATATTGGTTGCAACAGTGAAACCGTTGGCAACTAGTAGTTTTGCAATGCCGACTCCCATATCGCCAATGGACAGTAGTTCGGTTTTGGGCAGAGATTCGACGGTAGCTGACATCTTATGATTGATAGTCAATCCAAGTTGGGCGTTATGCGTTGGCTCGAGGTAAGTATGTGAAGGAGATAGATTGAGGCGGGGAACTAGGGTAAGTGAGTTTAGTTGCTAGAAGGACCTAGGAGTACAATTTTTTACTGATCCTTATCAACGTTCCAGTAAAGGGCGAGATCTATTTGCTTTATGCATAGGTAGTTGTCAATGAATATACTGCTGCTATTTAGCAGGAGTAGATACTAAGAATTGCGTACAGGTTGACAGACAACACCCTGGGCTTCGTCTCCAAGAGAAATGGCCATCTCAGTTGAAGCATTTTTTTGGATGGAGAGAGTCCGACTCTCAAGACTCATTCATTAACCACGATGACATGCACACGACATGACCCCAAAGTGTACGAGATTGGATACACTAAATAAATATACTGGATCTCGACTTCTTAGCTTCTCATCCATCATGCTCTAAAAGGCAAAGAAACTTCAAGTGATAGAAACCCGAATCAAAAGATTACCGATCCCGCCAAATGGGTGACAGAAATATTGCCAACCTCACTTGAATGTTACAGGGCATACTTCAGGTATTTATTATATAGTCTAGGCGAGCCAACAAGATGCTACGAGATTTGCTTACACTGCATCGAGATTCGAGATCGTCTGGTTAGTACATGGATGCAGAAAAGTGTCGAAGATGGGAGAGCGAGGTGAGTGCGGGGCCTCCGTTTCGAACGATACAGCCCGTGCTTTGTTATCCATTTGATACCCGTAATAAGGCATCGATCGATCAACTGAGGATGAATTATATAATTAGTTGAAAGTGATAGTGATATCCCTGCCGTCATCTCCAACGGGCGCTATGACTTGACGTTCGTTAGTGGGCAGGACCATAAGTCACGTGCTGCTTAGCACTGGTCGGATGACTAGGGGGGGTCAATGGTCGGTTGAGCTACATTCTCCCACTCTAGCCACTCTACTCGGTACAAACCTGGGCTATGAGCGTTTATTATGCAATCCGTATACCTAAATCGGTCCGTTTTCAAAATCATTAGCCTGGCTACCTTACGTTACATTATGCTACGTGGCAATGGAATAGAATCAATGGAATGAATGGTTTCGAATGGCAGCTATGAACAAAACGAACCGAGGCCTGTCTGCACAGCGATAACTCGTCTTTTGTAGTCAAGGTCGACGTCACTCTTCAAGGATCCTCACCCTGTTTCTGGTGTCGCGGGGAACCATTCATGGCCCGATTCGATTCGCCGCTGAAGACATAAAGCACATGATGACGAACCTTTGACAGGCTATCCAGGCTATTTTAAAGGTAGATTAGACCAGACCGTCACTGAAGATACATGATCACATAGAACCGAAACTCGTAATACAAACCAAGGTTTCCATTATCGACCAAAACCCAACAAGTTCATCGATCATTTCCAAAACGTTGACAGCATCAGCTGACAGCCCCATGATGTTCTCTTCTCCTCAACATCAGCATGATACTGCATCGGCATCCTCATCCAGAACTACCAGATCATCACAAGACAAACGCAACGACAAGACCACGGAGACTATTCCAGCTTCGTACCCTCGGCAGCCAGACGAAATCGAAGAAGCTGATACGACAGTACCAGTAAAGACGTATCAACAAAAGCAGAAGCAGAAAAGAGCTGAATCGTCATCTGGCAAAGATACCGACGATGCCGAGAGTGTATATCTATCATCCGACGAAGAAGACACATCGGATGAAGACTCCTCAGACTATGACTCAGTCTCAGAAGGTAGCGTGGAAGAGCTGCCTCCTCGGCAACGGTCGAGGAGAGCAACAGATCGAGGTGTGAAAACAACTCCTGGGTCGCCATTGACAATCACTCAGACAAGATGCGAAACTACTCGCTGGGTATCAACACAGAACAATGGAGGCTTGGTGCGAGGGGCCAGAACTGTCAACCAGCAGACAACATTGCATGGACACAACGTCAACGGACCACAGCAAAGACCGAGCAACAGGAACAGTGTCAGCTTCAACATGAGCGTCAATGTTGACATGTCCTTCAACGGCCTCGTCACAGGCCGAAACCTGGGCTTCACAGCGGTAGGCAACCTGCCATGAGTTTCTTTCCCCTTTTGTTTGGAACTCAATCGAAACGTTATTAACAATGACAGGGGTCACTATCATATGCATGGGGCCGGCGCAACACGCAAGGCGGTTGATGTTTTTCTCTTTTCACGAGGACTGTTTGACTACAGGCGACCGAATTATTATTGACAACTTCGAAGGTGGGATTTTAGGTGTAAGGCGCTAAACATCCTGGTGTTGTACATAGTTGTGAACATGACAGATACCAAAGTCAAGCATCATGTCAGCAAAGCTACTCGATCATGTCGATATCGTCGGTCGCAGCTTGAGCCTGAGTCTGCGCAGGTGCCTGTGTTTCCGCAGTGGGTGCAATTTGCTGGTCAGCAGGTTCTGCGGCCTGCGCGTTGTCACCGCCGCCAAAGTAGTCCGCCATCTCTGCATCCAGCTCCTCCTGTGTCTTCTTTCCACGGGGGTTGCTTCGTCCGCCGCGTCCGCCCTCCTGATCTCTGCCCCCATCTCTGCCATCGCGTCGAGCTCCCGGGCGATGACCACCCTGACCGCGGCCCCGACGACCCTGTCGAGGCATTGGGCTGCGGCGAGGACCCTGACCGGGAACATATCTGTCGATTCCTCTGCGGGCAGCATCGTCGTCATCATATCGGCGATGGGGGGAATGGGATCTTCGTTCCCCCGGACTCGAGATTCGCTCTGCTAGTGGACGGCCGGGCATAACGGCGGTATCAAATGGGTTTCGCGAGGGTAGCAGAGTCAATCGAATGGGTTGGCCTGGTTCCTGTCAGCCAGGTTGCACAATCCGGCAAGGCTTTTCACTCACCATTGGCATTGGCACCATCAAACTGTTTGACCGCCTCCTGAGCGTCCTCCTTCAGTTCATACGTCACGTAAGCAGTCCCCTCGGATCGCCCAGCACGATCATACCGTAGCTGAAGGCGAACAACTGGGCCTATTCTTCGAAATAGCTCCTACATGCCTGTGAGCTGCTGTGTAGTAATTCCAGCCATGTTATCCACCTACATCCAGGTCTTCCTCAGTGAGGTCATAGTGAATGTTATCAACTCTGAGCTTGGCGCCCTTGGACTCCCTATTGTGCACAAGGTTAGGGAGTTCGCGATTGTTGATAGGTGCGACTCACTGGTCGGGAGATACGCGGCGGCGACGAGGAGCAGGAGCTCGGCGATTGTCTGGATAGCTGTTAGGATGGCATCCTGGGCAGGAAAGGGTTTCCAGTAATTACTATTCTCTTCGAATCGGTCATGGACCCATTCGCTGTGTACGGTTAGCAAGCGAGAGGAGTAGGAAGGCAAGATGTTGACTGACCTATCAAGGTTTCGTGAATCGTCGCGAGCGGACTGCAAGTGGGAGGGACGCTCTGGTCAGCAATGGATTTTCAGAGTGGAAAGCCGTTCAATCGACAAAAGCCCCGAGCACCGAAAGGACGAGTTGCGAGGAGGGTTGTACAGGTCGAGTTGGTTGGCATCATTGGAGGGCGAGGGAAGTCAACCTGCACCGCCAACGTCAACAAAGACTCGTGGAGAAGGCCGAGTTGCCGTCTGAGGAGAAACCAACCTTTCTAACACCATCGCGAGGGTAGTCATCACGGGGTTCACGTCGGCGACCTTGGTCACGGGGGTTGCGAGGTCGATTGGCGCGCTGCGAAAAAGAAAAGTCAGCCTGTGTTGGTTGATGCGAGACGGGGGCGCGTTCATGTCATGTACTGCAGGAGACGGTATGAAAGGATAGGAGGGAGATGAGAAAGACGTACAGTGTCAGCGATGATCTCATCGAGACCGCGATCCATCTTGTCAGCCATGTTTACGTATATGTGCTGCGAAGCTTGGCGGAATCCGCGACGAATTTGGTAAGTTGAAGTTGAAACTTGAGAGGAGAGACCGTGTTGCTCGACAGAGTTGGGCCAAGGTTGTCTACATGGGTGGGTGCCACAAATCAAGGCCTCAAGCCACAATCTGGGCGTTGAATCGTGGTGGAGCCTCTATTACTAGGTAGTGCGACAATACGGAGTACGAGGAAGCATTCTCAATTCCGTACGAAGCACTTGATAATGATGTTGTTGGGTTTCGGGCCATCGAACAGGAGAGTGTTCCAATAGAAGCAGTCAAGGGACTCGCAAATATCGCTGCTATTAGTCATTTATCAAGAATCATGCCGTCAGGTTGATCGGAACAAGACCATTGCTGGAGGGCCTTCGACGAAGCCAGGCTCTTTTTAAACTTCACTTCACTAGAAGGCCTTGGATGAAATATGCAAAACCTCAAATCCTCACTGGCCATGAAATGATCTCAAAGGTGTAAACGGATTACGGCGTCAGCTCTCAAATACGATGATACTTTCCAGAGTTAAGGTCTCTCCGAGCCTCCAGATCACAAAGTATCTTACGGATATATCTGCATGGATAGGTGCCCAGGTTCCTTGGTGCTGCTGGGACTCACCGATGGGACGGGTCTCAGCGCTAGACCTGTTCTGGGACCTCGCCCAACTGAACCCTTCAGTCCCTTCAGTCGCTGTCTTCAGTCAATTATCCCTTTGGAGGCCAGAGAATCGCTTCGTACTCCTGTCATATTACCCCTTCGCTCAGTCTCGTCAGCTACGTCCGTTTCTTCTTTTCCTCTTGTCTGTCTTATACCTCTTCAAAGGCTACGATTGAGAGTTGAGCCGTTTATACGGATTTATCCAAACCCCCCATCACTTACTTATTCCTGAGCTGTCCCTCGCGGCGCATCTCGAAACAGCTTCAACATTCAATCAGTTTGATGCTCTCGACTTCCTCGCGATAGCTGGTGCTGTCGCACTCTCTGGCATACCCGAACACTTCGCCGCATCTCAGGCGCATCAGCACAATTCTCATGGCCCGACCCATGGGAGCGGTTCGTCTCAAGAAGACGAATCCCCTGACCCTCGCGCTCGGAGCGATCCTGTGCATCTTCATCATCGTCTTCCTCGTCTCCCCGTCGGGCAAATCCGCAACCGCTCGCCGATTCGAGACCATGACTGCAGAACATCATCTCTCGCCGCCGACTTCACCGTACCGAAAGTCAATATCCCGATCTGGCGTACCGCTCAAGCCACCACCCGTTGTGCGCTACAACCTTAACAATGTTACCATTACGACTTCGCCCATCGCGAACCGAGAAAATGTCCTCATCCTGACCCCCATGTCTCGATTCTATCCCGGCTACTGGAACAATCTTTTGCGCCTGACCTACCCTCATGAACTTATAACGTTGGGGTTCATCCTACCCAAGACCAAGGAGGGCAACCAAGCCACCACCGAACTCCAAGAACATATCCACAAGACACAAAAGCATGGCCGCGAGGGCGACAGATTCAAGAGCATCATCATTCTTCGTCAAGATTTTGATCCTGCTATTCTTTCGCAGGATGAAGCCGAGCGCCACAAGCTTAAAAACCAGAAGGCCCGTCGCGAGGTCATGTCCAAGGCCCGGAATTCACTACTGTTCACGACTCTCGGACCCGATACCTCCTGGGTCCTGTGGCTAGATGCCGACATCATTGAGACTCCTACAACCCTGATCCAGGATCTCGCCTCGTTTGATAAGCCGCTCATTGTCCCAAACTGCTTCCAGCGATATTACGACGAGGAACATAAGCAAATGGCCGAGCGGCCATACGACTTTAACAGCTGGCAAGACAGCGAAACAGCGCTGGCACTCGCTGCTAAGATGGGACCCGACGAAATTCTCCTCGAGGGCTACGCTGAAATGCCAACATATCGAATGCTCATGGCATACCTGGCTGTCGAGGGCGGTGACCTTAATCTGGTCATCCCACTCGATGGAGTTGGAGGTACTGCCCTTCTAGTCAAGGCAGATGTGCATCGCGATGGTGCCATGTTCCCTCCCTTCCCCTTCTACCATCTTATCGAGACTGAGGGATTCGCCAAAATGGCCAAGCGATTAGGCTGGCAACCATATGGCCTGCCCAATTACAAGGTCAGTTATTTCTCTGCTGCAATGAACACCTAGCACTAATGACTTTCTACGACAGGTCTATCACTATAACGAATAACGTTGCCACGCCGTCACGAGGGCAACATGATCCATCCCCTTTGGCGGCCCCTGTTTTCTGGTACTTATGCCAAGAAGACAAGCATGCTGCTCTGGGATTAGGACCTTAAGTAGTTGCTTAACAGCTATTGTTGGGCAAATTCACGGTTCAATTTGGGCGGGTACAGGTCATGGCGTTAATAATAGTGCATCGTCTGAACATTTACTCAAAAACAGAGGGGAATGGAAGCCTTGTTGCCAGAAGAAAAAAAAAAAAAAAGAAAGAAAGAAAAGAAAGAAAAACAGCGCAATAGCTTCAGGGAAGATATCGTGCCGTGCTAAAGATATGCATATTGTATTGGCTTACAAATTTCTGCAAGAACATTCGGGCATTCATTGCAATGCGAAAGTGGAGGAAGAATGATGGAATACCCACCTTAGATCGGCATTTGCGAGTGCGCGTGTTGAGCTGTTCAAATACAAGTTTTGAGGTCATTTCTTAAATAAGTTGTCCTCTCGTGGATGTTGTTGCTCAAATTGAGTTCGTATTTGCAATATTTTACTGAGAATCATGCGATACCGCTCGAACAATAAATTCATGAACGTCCGTAAACCCAATCTGACATCCAACTTCCTACCACCTAGGTATATCAATGAACTTTCCATACGAATCAAAACTCCATAATGCGCCCCTTGAAATCAAGCGCATCCACCATCTTCAACCGGTGCAAACTCCATAGGTAGCCAACATTTCAAAGCCCCTCATATCGCCCATCAGAATCCCGACACCAAAACTCGACTAGCTTCCTCGTACCAAGCACATCGCCGGAGCGTAACAGGGCCGCAACATCCACGTTAAGTGGGCTATCAGTCTCAGGGCAGCCCAGCAACATGCGCACGGCTCGAACACACTCCAAGACACTATACGCAGGTGTCCATGCGTCCTTGAGCAAGTCGAGGCAGATCTCGCCAGTTTGAAGGGCAATATTCGGGTGAACAATGGGCGTGACGAACGTCATCTTTGGTGGTGCGAGGGGGTAAGTCGATGGGATAGAAATATTGATGAGCCAGCGCCCCTCTGCAAGATGTTAGTAGGTGAAGATGGCAAGATCAAAAGTTGAGCTGACCATCGTAGCCGTGGCCTATATCTCGTCCATTGATGACGGCCTCCCACTCCATCAAGTCACCCTCGTTGACTGGCCCAAGACGTTCGATACCCTTCTCTTCCTTTTGCTCTGTGCTCCATGTATCCAGCTCCTTTATCAGTCGTCGACTTGCGCTTCGCGACGCAGCGGCTGAGTTTGATGATGACGGTGGCATTGCTCTGGCTGAATGTGATATCAGGGCCAGGCGAGAGTGATGACGCGGCGAGTAATTTAAATACACGTTATGAGTTCAAAGGGTTTGGGTGAGACCCTCGAAGCTGGAGTTGAAGTCGGAGTTGGGGATGCGGACGAATTTACAGCTGCCTTGGTCTGAGGTCGTGACTTGTTTCGTCACGTTTAAGCTGTTGAGCTGGGCTCCCCTCGGCATGCCCAGCTGGCGACTTATTACAGGGGAGGGATGCTCTCATGTACATGGGTGCTTGTCTGACCTGGGAAAGGACTGTCCGACCTTAGGTACAGCCCTCAGGGGCTACAGATGTCCTCACAGGTACTTAGATTAGTCATTCTCAGTAGCCAATCTGCTCTGATCTGCTTATAGATCAGCCCAGTATTATCTCTATAGACATGCTAAATAATTGCTATATTATTGGTGTTTTTAATTTCGTTGTGGCGAGAAATACCTATCGAATCGCGGAAGAGGACATTCGTAACCCCTGCGAAATGTATCCGGGAGGCTAGCCCACGTAAGGACTAAATCTACTAGGGCCCCTGGCTCGGGACTATCTACCTGGTATAGGTACAAAATTACCCAACTGGCTGGGGCAGCGTGGCTCAATCTTCGTTTCTAACGACCCCTTTCATGTGAAAATGCTTTTTTTTTAGCACAATGTCGTAAACTTGGCCATATTCAACAACGAAGATTAAGAGATGGACATACCTTAGCCCGGCAAAACTAATCGATAGTCTACAAATACTAAATAGAGACCTGGGATTTCTGCAACAGGAGGACGATTTTCTCCTTTAGTCTAGCATTATAACTCTCTACTTTTTCCTTCGCCCACCATTCGCCGCAGGCTTTCGCTTGGACGTGGATGAAGCAGAAGTACGAGGCGGGTTTCTCCTGACTGGCTCGGGCTTAGAAGGCTCAGGAGATGATTCCTCAACGACAATCTGAGCTCCACTGCCAACATCGTCACTAGACGTCGTCTCTACTGAGGCTTCTCTTTCCTCATCAGACTCATCTTCGCTCTCGCTCTCATCCTCGCTTGACCCGTTGATTTGACGAGGTCCCCGTGATGAACGATGAGCCCCTGAGAATTGTCCCCACGATCCAGCTGGACTAGAGGCTTGGGCGCCTGGAACCTGGAACTGGAAGGGGTCGAGGGGAGCTTGACTCGAGTTCCGACCCCGACGAACAATCATTGAGCTATCAGAAGGCTGACGGCTACTAGAAGAGGCCCTCACTCGAATTTGAGGTCTCTGCGACGAGGTCCCTGAGCGCGGTCGGCCGGCTGTCGCTGGCGGTGGGAAATAGCCCATGGAAGCTCGCGACGGACGGTCTTGATCCTCGGCAAGGTTGCTGTTAGAAGAAGATTGCCGGGCTCGCGACTGTGTGCGTGGTTGACCAGAGACTGGGGGTGCTTTCTTTTTGCGCGATGACGGCTCCAGCTGGGTAAGAGGCACAGCGACTCGCTGGTCTTTACGCTTCTTGCCGCTCTTCTTCTTCTTCGCTGCCTCGTCTCTCTTTCGTCGTCGCTCCAGGGCACCCATTTCTTCCTCATTGAGATCAACATCTGTTCTTCCTTTGGCCTTTGCACGCTCGATTCTGTGCATTGCCGACTGGACCAGTGCTTCCTCCCGATCACGAACAGCCAGTTCGGCAAGATACTGTTCAAACTCCTCATCCTCACTACTCTCACTGTCATCCTCTGAGTCCTCCAAATCCTGATAGTCACCCCTTCGTAGTACCAAGCCCTGCTCTCGATTACCCAAATCTATTCCCGTAAAACGAAGAGAATCGCTAGCAAAGCGGGTGCCTGAGCTGGCACCAACACCTCGTGCATCCTCATCTGAATCCAGCTCCTCCACACGAACGTCTCTTCCTTGACGTCCGCGAGACGCAGAGTCCCCGTCTGTTCTCCTCCGACTGCGCCTCGATGGTCTTCCCCATTGGGGCGCGAATTCGGGAGATTGCGGCCGACCACCTAGACCGCCTCCCCGGAAAAAGCCTCATCGATGGGCTTGTCCAAAAATGCAGCGTGACCGAGGATGGTCACGCCAGATGCGCCAATGAGCCAAAGCAGGGTAGTGAAAGGCGAAGCAATCAGACCCAGAGGAACGGCGACGCAAATGAGTGCAGTATAAAGCTGCGAACAAGAAGCACGAAAAGTGCCAATCTCGAGATCATGGCCATCGAGCCTGCCAATGAACCACATGCCGACAACTACAAGAATGATGTCGAAGAGCAGCAACCAGTTTGTGAGCAGGGCGTAAATGCTCAGCATAACAAAGATAACAGCATAGTTGCTGGAATAGTGGCTCAAGTTGTAGTTGACACGCGACTGCATCTCGACAAAGTTGGCAGGCTTAGAGAGACGCTTGAAGTCGAGAAACTCGCCGACGGGTCGCAAGTTGGAGAAGCGGCCGCTAAGGGGGCCAGCTCGAAGGCCCTGGAAGCGATCGCCGAAGTTGAGGCGGGACGTGATAACGTCGAGAGGGATCTGAATGCGAGACATGATGGCTGGTTCGTGCAGTGAACTCTCGTAAAAAGGGGTTGATGTTGTTGGCGTGGAAAGGGTATAGACTACCTGGTGAATCGAATGGATGCTTTTATGGCCTCGGAGTGTAGGCAACAGAATTGTCGATCCGGACGGGTGACGAAAGCCAATTGCGTGTTCAATGTGAAAGAATGGATACTCTGGTGAGGAGCTGAGTGAAGAAATCAGAAGTTAGCGCAACGAAAGTGATAATGAATGCGGGTTCAGGCAGCAGAGAAAAATCGAGGACAAGTTGTCAGGAAGAAATAACGCATGTTAAGGGGATGGATACGAGGCGCAGGCTAATCAAAGGGGAAGCCACAAGCTGACAAAAAGGATAACTTTGGTTACTGGGTAAAAAGGGGGTAAAAACATACCGAGACGCAGTTCTATCAGCGAATTCGAAAAGGCTCCGAGTCCAAGAATGAACGGAATGTGGCAAGATTGATTGCACTGCGATAGGTAAGGTAGGTAATTTGTTGTTCTGTGCAGAGTATGGATGGAATACTGCAACATCCAGTGATAAACTGCTAAGGTACTGTCCAGATTACCGATAAGATTGGCTGTCTTTTTTAGGGGACAACTCTTTTTGTCGCTGAGACTTGTCTCCTGTCAGCTTTGACTTCCTCGCTTCGGGGCTTGAGGCTTGAGGCTTGAGGCTTGAGGCTTCAGGGGCCAGGGCCAGAACTGACTTATCTCCACAACTGAAGGGATATCTCAAAAAAGGTACGTACCTCGGAATGGGATCTGCCCCAAAGGTGAAGGCGAATAATGAGGCGGTGATGGAAGAAGGAATTCGATAGGTATGTACGAAATATTCGGTCAGGGAGATGAACCGGTAAAGTTTGCTGATCTCCAGCCAGTTTCAAACTGGGCTGGCAGCCCGCAACAATGCCTCTCCCTTCCGAAAGAGAGAGAGAGAGGCTCGACGAGTATATTTAAGCACAATACTTGTCGTCTTCTCCTCTTCAACCTGAACAGATGAGGTTCTATTGGAGGAGGGCCATATCGATGACTGACCTAGAAGAGAAGAGGGAGGGAAAGGGAGAGGAAAGACGAGGGAAGACGAAAACTAAATACAGAGGCCCTACTTACTATACCTAGGTAGCTCCGCATTTTTCTTGCTTCCCTCTTTGATACCTTCCTTACCTTACCTTGAAAGATCCAGGAATGAAAATAAACAAACAAAAGAACCCAAACGCGCACGACACGATCAGCATTGGATCGAATTGCACACCGCAATCCTCTCTTCTTTCGTTTTCCGCTGGGATCCGATGGGGACTTGGCCACTCCAGGAGCTTACTTATTACTTGCTTGTAGCTCGTACAGCTAAAAACCGGGTCGTAACTTTTTTCTTCCTGCTACCGTCCTCTCCAAACAACGCAAATGCAGACCAGAGCAGAGGGGGGCCTCACGCTTATGCACGCGACACCAGTTGCAGCAAGCCAAGTGGAAGACGAGGTGTCACCGCTACTGATGTTTGCCTCAGCATCTTTCTCGTTGTTCCTCCCGATGAGAAGAACTAGGTACCTAACTACTAAGGTAGTACCTAGACTAAGTTTTCTGACAAGCCGGTCTAGCTAGATTGTTGTCAAGTTTTTGACATTATTATCTAGTACTTTCTACACACAAATGATTGGGATACTCGTCTAAAGAAACCCAAGGCATTCTATCAGCCTGTGAGAGGGGGCACCAACCCAGGTTTTACAGATGGGTACGTACCATACTTGTATGCAATACAACTCAGGCCATAGTTATCAGTCAGACCAGCCCACTTCCGCAGAATTGGATCTCTCTCCATTGTATCTATCGTTACACGATCCAACCATCATGATCCACGATCTATCTGTAGATCCACCTAATTATAATGCATGCCACTCTGCCACTCCAGCCTCGAAGCTCCATTGAAAGCCGTTCCGAGCTGCCCAAGCCAGCTCTGCCTAGCTTTACCTTTCCATGTACTATGTACCGTCCTAGCTCTCCAATGTTGATCGGAAGACTTGGACCGACTTTGAGGTTTTTTGGCATGTTGTAAGTTGATATCTCACAACGAAAGAGAGAGAGAGAGAGAGAGAAACCAATCCCGTGAGACTAGTAATTCCTGCAAGTTACAACCTAGCCTAGAGCCCCAATTACTAACACCTAGCCTCCCAGACCTTGTCAGATCCTTCATCTGGACTTGCTCCGTACATTGCTAGGAGCAGGGCCCATTAATCCATTGCCGACCCCCGTACCCCCGGACTGCTTCCTTGGTTTGTCTCCGAATCGGCCTGAAGCCGAATCGTTCTAGTTAGGCCATTCAACCCCTCCCCTCCACTAGAACTGATCACCGTTGCATGAGTGACCGCCATTTGAGAATCAAGATGATATCCTTTTCCTTCGGAACTCGAGGCCATAATAAAGTATGCAAAGTTTTCGACAAGATCAAAGACAAGTCCGAGCTTCGGCCCAGCATATGCCATCATGAACTAATCCCGTGCCATGAAAGAATATGCCGATTTCGTACTTTTTACACAGGCCATACGTCAAAATATCATATTTTAGCATATATGTAAACTAAGTAATGAGCAATGCGGATGTTATGCTATCATCATGATAAGGCATGAAATATTCGGCAACATGCCCAAAGTTAATGCCTCACTCATATCTGATATGTTGTTCTTCCAGCTGTATTGAGCTTGTCCAAACAACGCTCGCTATGCCTGTCTCTATTGGTCTTGTCGCGCAACGATGTGGGGTATATTTATGAATCGCCAAACACAAACGAACATGACAAAATAGAGAGAGAAATACGTTCAACCACCTTAATAAGCGCTCACACCTCAAAAAAGTAATCCTCATCAAGACCATCCCGGCTCGGTATCACTCCTGCTCCGGGCTCCAGGCCGTCAAATGCTGTGTCCATTCGGACATTCAATAGTCGGATTTGGAGCCCATACTCGCTCACCAGATTGACAAGCTTGTTGGTCTCCGCGGTTATGGGTGCTTGGTTCAGTAGCATCAAGAGTCCGTCCAGCCATTCCGAGGCCAGGCTGTGGCTCAGTGGCCACAAAGTAAAGATGGGCTGCTCCTTGCTATCCGTTCCCCTTGCCGCCTCCGTTGCGTTTGCGAAACTGTAGACGGTGATCTTGGTTGTTGTCTTGGGAGTCGCATCCTTGCCCATCAAATCACTCATGGTGCTCCGGGTGTCTTCGTTCGGCGCCGAAACATTGGATACAACAGAGCTGATAGTACTGAGATCAACCTTTTCACCCAATGAATCCAAGCTGGGCGCCGTTATTGTCTTTTCCTCGAAGTCGGCGTAGTGTAGATGCCGTCGGTTATGAGAGAGTTTTGCATATCGCCAAGGGGTAGGTGTGAATAGTCTGTGCTTCACTGCGCCATTGTCACGCTTAGGCGTCGGCTTTGAGAACCAAGATCCTTGAAGAAGGCATCGAATCCGCTGCTCCTTGACGAATTGCAGAGCCTCTTGTTTCAGCTCTTCTCTCACTTGTTGTAGGTGCTGACCCCATGTGCTCTCAAACGACATTTCCAACAGGCCCATTTGCTGCTCCCGCAGTCGCGGTACGTCGTACTCCTGCATCTCTTCTTCCACCTCGGCCACATCCTTGGTCCTTGTAGCTCCTCCGACGACGCAGTCGATCAGGATTCTAACCAGCTCGACCACCTTTTCAAAGTCACCCTGTTCCGCGCCAGTGACTTTCCAGACACGGAAAAAGGCGTACAAGCCGGCAGTGTGTAGCCGAGACCACTGGAGCAGCAGGGGCCTAAATAATCTGTCGTGATCTTTGGCCTCCAATAACTGGTAGCCCCTAACATCATCCAGATCCGTCTTGTCCACGTCGAAGTGGTCGTACAGTATCATCGTCACAGCGAAACTGGCCCTGGCCACGGGGCAGCGCTCAGGCGTGGGCCTCCCTGCCTGTTCGAGCAGCAGCTTCTGAAATCCATCCTCATTTCTGCGGACATAGTCGGTCAGGTCCATCATACCCAAAAAGCCAGTCATATCGAATTCCTGTGCAGGACTCTCTGTCTCGAATCCTAGTCTCCTCCATTTTTCGGGATTGTGACGCCTGCTGCCCTTCTTCCCCGGAGCCTCGTGCGACTCTTGTCCCGGGGAATGTCCGTTTACGTAAGCTCGATCCGGTGCACTCGCCAGGTGCAGTCCCTTGAGAGCCCTTCGGTGCTCCGGTCGCTCAAGATCAACATCGACTTCACGCCACTTTCTCAATAGAATTTTGGTCAGCGTTTGAAACTCCAGCATGGGATGTGCCAGGTCCTGAAGCGCAGAACTCTGCATGAGCCTGTGAACCGCCTTGATAAGCCCCAAGTCTTGTAACCGCTTGATGAACTTGGCCCAATCCTCTCCTGAACCTGCGTTGGCCTTTCCACCATTTGCTGCACTCTCGCCCGATACGGCGTCTCGGATCAGGGCATTGATCAACATCAGTGCATTGGCACACAGGGCATGATCTGCGCTCTGCAGCTGTTGTATAACCAGCTCGAAGAAGTTCGGGTGCACAGCCACGGCGGGTTTCAGGGCGCGGAAGCCAAAGGTTCCTGGTGTTCGGTTCGCGGCATCACTTTGGTTGGTAGACTGGGAATGACCAACAAGTGCGACCAAGATGGACATGGCTCCTCTGAGGATGTTGACCAGAGGGTTTGTAACGATCAATTCGACGACACGTTCGACGAGATCGCTTGCGGTTGGGCCCTCAAAGATATTCCATCCCATATCAACTTCCAACAATCGGGTAAGACTCTGAAGAGAGTATGCGAGGGTGTTGCCAGCAGATGTCATGATGAGTCCGCGGAGGACGACTAGGCCGCCCGAGGATATGAAAACATCGGCAAATGCTGGATCATTAATCGAGTTTTGCAGCTTAAATACTGCCATCTTGCGCGAAGCATCTTCATCACTCGCCATTCGCGCCAGCAGCGCGGGGATGTCTGCTTGATCCATGGTCGAGGTATTGGTCCTTTAGGTAAACAAACAGAGAGAGGGGACAGCAAAGACCTTAATTGCCTGGTGATGCATATCAACAGAATAGTTGTATATGCTTCATATGTGAGTTCGGCAATCAGACTGTGGGTATGTCGTATGGTTGAGAATACAGGAGTAGGAGATCACTTTGGCTGCGATTGCGTTTCGTCCCCTTAACCTTAACGAAGGTCCCAAACAAAGACCCTGTCGAAATTGAACCAATTGCCAGAAACTATTTGGGGAAGCTCTCCACACTAAAACTTGGACTTTAGCCTCTCGGAGCTCTTCAGGAGAGGCTTGCGTCTCAGGCTGATGTGAAGGGTATTAAATCAACCCTGTCGGAAGAATGGCGTTAGCTTTTAGTCAGGTGTTACTTGTAAATCTGTGGCGAGCACCTCAGGCTTATGAAGCCACAGAAGGAAGGCTGGAGTCTTGCATCGCACGTGAGAAGGTACGTACCTCGACAAGCATCTTCGACGCCTCCACTTGATTTCAATACCTATTCGATCTCAAATCCTTTCCAAGCCTTCATCAACTCAACTTGCTGTCGCCTCAATTGTCTATTGTCCACCAGAACCGCAACAATGGCCAATTTTCTTGCCTCAATCTTTGGTACAGAACTTGACAAGGTCAACTGCTCTTTCTACTTCGTAAGTCCCTGAAACGCGTCTCAGTCGCAAGTCCAAGATTACTGACTCTGTCTGCGCCTACGCAGAAAATCGGTGCTTGCCGTCATGGCGATCGCTGCTCGCGAAAACACGTCAAGCCTTCCTACAGTCAGACGATCCTGATGCCCAACCTCTACCAGAACCCGGCTTACGATTCTAAAAATCGAATGAATCCGTCTCAACTGCAGAACCACTTCGACGCCTTCTACGAGGATATCTGGTGTGAGCTTTGCAAATACGGCGAACTGGAGGAGCTTGTTGTTTGTGACAATAATAATGATCGTAAGTCGTCCTCTCACCCAGGCTCTCTGTAGTCTGACGCTAACTTTGAATAGACTTGATTGGCAACGTATACGCCCGCTTCAAGTACGAAGAGTCAGCCCAGAAGGCTTGCGATGAGCTCAACAGTCGATGGTATGCCGCGCGCCCGATATACTGCGAATTAAGCCCTGTCACCGACTTCCGCGAGGCTTGTTGCCGACTTAACTCTGGAGAAGGTTGCGTTCGAGGAGGCTTCTGCAACTTCATCCACAGAAAGAACCCTAGCGAAGAACTCGATGGCGATCTGACTTTGAGCACAAAGAAGTGGCTAAAAGAGCGTGGCCGTGATGAGAAGAGCGCCTCTCGCTCACCTACACCCGAACCCACAAGACGTCGCTACTAGCGGCTTGCATACTGGTACCGAGTGGTGAGGGGCTTCGATGGGAAGAAATGCAATACGGATGGCACGGCGTACAGGGGCTGGGGATTTGTTCTAATAGTTTTTATGTAAGGATTCTTGGGCGATTCAAACCATTACGGATACCCCTCCCTTCATCAAATATATCTCAAAAAGTATATTGCAATAGTCACCTGGCGGAGGCCGGTGTTGAAACCCTTCTGACTCTCTGTAAACTCACGGAGAATGCTAAACCCCGTGTATAATTAATCCCGATGCACGCCGATATTGATGTAGCCTGCCTGTTCCCTGCTTCCGTCTTAGTCCAACTGTTCCAAGGCAAAGTCAGTCCTCACTGCCCCATTCCATATCTATGAGATAACTGATGTTCATTTCTTCAACGCGTCTTATTGTGGTGTGGCAGACGGTAGGTCCTTTTTCAAGTCATTTGTGAAGTCAATCAGCGGTCCGTCAGCTTTCTTTCCCGTGGAGCTGAGCAAGCCTTGAATCTCAGATTGTTTTGTTCCTTGTTCAGCAGCGGGTGTCTGATCCGACATAGCAGGCGGACGTATCTCGTCAAAGTTGATGAGGTTATCGTCGATATGATTCTCTACCGGTTGAGCCGATGCTGTTTGCGCAGGCTTGGCAGAAGGGCTGTGCTGTGGGATGACGTTTCGTTGGTTCGACTTCTGTCCTTCGATGATGGGATAGATTGCCATAATTTGCTCGGCTTGCTTCTCGGGCGTCGCAGCATGGTCACTTGATACGAGTCAGTGAAATACCAACTACGTAAGTGTGCCAGCACTTACATATTGGCGTTGATGACCCATTCCAGATCTTCCTCACCTTCTTCCAGTCCACCAGGACCACCTTGGACTCTCCTGAATAGTCGTGGGTGCCACTCGATGTTTTCCTGTGCTCGTTGGGCAGCTTCCTCACGTTGTCGGTCTTCGATCTTGGTCTTCTCGTCTGTGGCAAGTTCATGGTTGCGGTCCTTGACAGCTCTAGCCGTCTTGTCCCACAGTCGCTGAGACTCTCGTTCCTCTTGCTCCTCGATTGGTCGCACAGTTGGTGGCGAGGACTTCGATCTCAGAGCGTTGAAGAACATCTCTCGGTGACCATTCTAATATTATCAGCTAAAAGTGAGCTTGTCTTGTAAATAGGCGTACCTACCGTCATGTCTTTGATGTACATCTCCTCACTCCAGAGGCCAGAGAGCTCGAACAAGACCTCGCCAGTGCTCTCCCGCTTGATCACTCCGCCAATGGCATTATAAGTACCACCGACCCAGCCTTTTGTTTTGAAGTCGACATCAGCAACCAGGTCGAGTTCAGGGCATCGGACAAAGCTATGATCGCCAAGCTCGTACTTCATTTTGCCGAACAGAATGCCTCGGGCATACATGTTGGGTTGGGTGAGAATACTGCATCCTGTTAGAGTATATACGAGGGGAAATGAACTGCAGAGCCACATAGCAATGCAAGAGTAGAGTGCGTTGGGCCAACATACTATTGCTCGCCCTTTGCAGAGTCCTTTCCGCGGTTCAGCAAACTCAGAAATGCAATACCCTCCATCAGACTGGCGGCAGAATTTCCCAGGAAACGACTCCGAGGCTTAAGAGTTCCGTCAATACGAATATGGTGGTCTGGGGCCATGTAGAAGTAACTCGACTTAGGTGGATGGTGGGAAGTCTGTTCAGAGATGTAATATGCGCGCTTTCCATCCTCAAAATCCCAGTAGCAGGTGAATATTTCACCCAGGATAGGGTTCAGGGGTTTCTTGACGCCTCTACAGATTGTCAGTAACCGGCGCATTGACATTAACAACAAGTACAAACTCACGGAGGACGAATATGCCAACCACTGAGGTAGAACTTGACTACGGATACAAAGCGCTCGACGGGGTCTTCTATGGATGAAATCTGAAGGAGCATTTCGGGGTGGCACATGAAGCTGCAGCCAACAAGTTAACCTCTGGTTCTCATGACTTAGACAGGGGAATTCACTTCGTGATGCGCTCGAGCATACTGCGGGGTTCGAGAATGAAGGTGGGAAGAACGACACGACTCAGATCGGCCCCGGGTCGCAGTTGAGAGATAATATGGGAAAGGACTTGAATACATCACGCTGGTCAGTCCAAGGTCGAAAGGCTGAGGCGGTCGGTTTGAGTCGCAATCGCACCGTTACTGCGAAAGTCGACGCAACCTGCAACGGGAGGGCTCACCATTGCCCTGATCGGGCTCCATCACTAGGGTGTCATCCTCAGCGTCGGGACCACGAGGGTCATTGGTAGAGGAGCGAGTGCCTGCAGGTTGCGAGAACCAGTTTGTCAACATAGCGACTCCTCAGCGGCCAAGAAGAAAGAAAAAAATATTTTTTTCCCAAGAAAAATATAAGGGATTTTGGAGGGGTGCAGATTTGGGAGGGGCAACAGAACGCGATCGATAACTAGAAGGTCAGGGATATAGGGACAGGGACGGAGGATTCGGATTTGCTGAGTGGGGATCCAATGTGAAAGGATGTGAGTGAGCGCTTGAACCGAACAGAGAACAGAACAGAGCAGAGCAGAGCGGGGGGGGGACGCCCTTCACTAGAGCTCCAAGCTACCAAGAACTATCTATGGATGCCGGCACTGCAGCGTCTGGGTGACGTCTTGAACAAGGGAGACACCAACGCAAATTCAGTGTGGTGGTGGGAAAGATACCGCGGAGTCGATTACGCATTGAAGCCGTCACAAGAAGTTCCGGTTCTTTACAAGACGAGAAAGAGGATAGGCAAACTCACTGGCGGTGCTGCCGGTCCTGCGGCGTCCATGAGAGACAAGACCCATGACCATTGTTTCCTGCTGCTAGAGGCTGCTGCCTAGGTAGGGACGTTGGTTTGCGAACGATTTCGTTTGCTAAGGCTCTCAAAGAATGTCGGTATGGGACACAACCAGATGAATAACGTACGGGACCACAGTCCTTTATCAGAGGCGCAATTCGAGCTTTGTTGGGCTGGGTGCGGGGACCTTTATGTGATGTAGTTGGGTAGACAGGAAGTCACAACGGTTGTAGAGCTCAAGTGGAGCTTGAGAAATAGCGATATCGTTTGCGAGCGGTGGTTGAACGGAGGTGACGAAGTGAGAATAATTGCTATGGAGTTGAGCGGGTTGATATTGAAGTGAATTGGATTGGATTGGATTCGACTGCATGGAGAGAAAAGGATATGGAGGAAAGACGAGGCAGTCAGTCACCAAAGATTAGATATCTGGGCAGGTAGGTAGGTACCTAAGCTATGGCAATGACGAAACGGATGGCCCGGTATTGACAAAAACGGTCTTGATATGAGAGTGACGCCAGGGGAGGATGGGCACTGAAAGAAAGGATCACGTTTCTGAACAACCTTCCAAGGCAAATTAGCATCACGTAGGTACCTTAGGCGTAGGCGTAGGCACCTAGCGATGGCAAGTGGCGACATCAACCATCTGAGCAGCCTGCAGGTATCAAAGAATAAAGACTACCATAGGTGCCTACATACTACCAACCTATGTAATGAAGATCCAATCATTTCCTTGTACCATGGAATCCGTCAGATCTGCCCCGCGATGGAGAAGGATTGTCTTTGCGTTGACCAGGAAGTGGGGGGTTGATGTCTGCCCTGACTGCCAAGGAATAACCCTGAAGAGTAATCATGTCCCAAATGGAATCTTTCATGAGGTCTATTTATTTAGATTGTATAATTCCCTACCCGTCTATTCGTAGGTAGGGTTTATGTGAGTATTTCCCCTCTTAACTAGATAGTGCCTGTCGTAAAAGATTACAGCATAGGAGTTGATGAATATTCTGGTGTCATAAGCTCAACCTCACTGGAGCTAACGGAGGAGCTTAGCTTACCTTAGGTAGCTTAAACTACGTCAGAGCCATGAGCTCACACACACCGACCATTCCAGCCCAGCGGGAACTTCACACAATCGAATCAGTGCTGACTGTACTACAGTGAATGATATCATCCATGCTACACTGGAGGGAGATCTAACAAGTATCTACAGAGTACCGACCCAAGTAATGCCGTTCATAAATAATTGCTCGTAGGTTACGTATAATCAGCACACTCACCGTATAAGTGGGTGAGCGATTAAATAGCCAAATGGCTGCCATCTCATATGCCAACACTATGTACGGATACATAGTAGGTACTAATGTATAAACGAATCCCGTCAACAGCCTAATACTCCGAGCTACCTCACCTACTAACCTTGCCTTAGGTACATACCCATGTGTACAGTAGGTGTTAAACCCACAACAGCCTGATTAGCAACGCAATTGCACCTTTCAAGCTGCAAAACCAGAAGTAGCTAGGTCACCTGACCGGCCACTTCTCAATTAGGCATAGTGCAATGCAAAACCTATTTTTACTGCATAAGCTAGCTAGACAGTTAATAAAT